>JBAMNC010000145.1:372500-430714 GCA_037902135.1 Cetoscarus ocellatus | reverse complement strand
AAAAAAGCGCTATACATGCTGAAGTCCATTTATCCAACATTGCTTAATAGTAGCTTTTTACCCTTGCCTATAATGTTTACACATAAAACCTTGTGAGAGTTAGTTTGTGTAGATTATCTTAAAAAAATGGTGTCATGATTGATGACAAGTTGACTTTTGAAGGTCATGTGGCCTTGATTGCTCGGTCTTGTTGATATGCCCTCTGTAACATCAAGAGGATCAAACCTACCTGACAGAACAGGCAACACAGCTTCTGGTACAGGTACAGGTGATGTCATGCATTGACTACTGCAACTCCCTACTAGCAGGCCTCCCTTCATGGATGTTTAAACTTCTGCAGATGATCCAGAGTGCAGCAGCATGCCTGGTCTTTAACCAGACCAAAACAACACATCACTCTGCTGATTTCTCTCTTCATTGGCTTTCACTTGCAAGGGAAATCAAATTCAAAGCTCTACATCTGGCCCATTAAACTGTGACAAGAACAGCTCCTGTTACCTGGAATCACTAGCTAGACGCTTCTCCTCTGTTATTCCAAAATTATGAAATGAATTACCCAACTCCATTTGATCCACAGAGTCCCTATCTGCTGTTAAGAAAAAGTTGGCATTCCAGATAAAAACTTTGTTCAGTGGGACAAAATCATCTCAAGATTTCTGTAGCAGGGGAAAAACCCAGAGTTAGATTTAAGACTCTCCAGCTTCCTAGAAGCAAGGGGGCTTAGCTTTCCCTTGCTTTAAAGCCCCACTATGTAAGATTCAGGTTTGTCTGCTCTCGAGGGGCCTCTCTGGTCGTTGGGTGTAATTACACTGTCGTAACACAGCGCCTCACAGCAACATGCATTTGTTGACATACAGAGCCGGGAGAAGCGAGTCAACAGGACGTCCGAAGACATAGAAGAAATAGTGAAATAGTGAATGACCGAGCGTCATGGCACCATGAATATCTCCAGCAATCTGAGAAACTTGCCGGCAAATAACCGCTGGTAGCATTTAGTGACAAAACAACGTCCGCCAAGTTACACAAAGCATGCAATGCTACGGAGCAACCACCGACTGAAACCAAGTGTTGAACGGGGGAAAACCAGACGAAAACATAACTTGCCTCTCCAGCAGTAACTTTGCAAGCTCGGCGTCCGTCTTGCAATTCTCCATCTCCCGACGCTCTTGCCACCAAGAAAAGTGGGCTCCAATGTTAATTCTAGTTTTGTTCCTTGCGTTGTCCGATAGTCTCTTTTTGGCCCTTGAATCTGGAGAAAGAGTCCCCCTCACACGCTTTGCAGATGCCATGGCTGCTACTACTACATGCAAAACACCGGCTTCTGTAGCTGGAAGCCAAATCTCGCGTAGTGCCGTAAAGCAGTTTGCACTTCTCGCAGCATCTCGGGATATGTGTCCCCGTCACAGGAGCAAAAGTTACATAGCCCCTAAACAGAGCAGGAAAGCGCTGTGAGGGGAAGGGGGCGGGGCCATTCTCTCTGTTACAGCGCCGAGCTCCACTGAACAGACTTTGGAGAGAATATTTGAAGGCTCAAAAGATCTGCAGTGCTGCTTTAAAGAAACGCTCCAACATTTTTGATGTTTTCATGTCTTACCTCAGCCCCCAGTCCATGACAAGCAGGTAGACACCACTCTTTGACTGTGCATCCAGAAACAAGAAAGTGATGGACTTAGATCGCCAGCCGCTACCTTAGCTTAGCTTAAACACTGGGAGTACATGGGTAGTGTTTTAGCCTGTCTCTGTCTACAGACATCAGATAAACTCTAGATGGTCCTATGTGCTTGCTGTAATTTTTATTGACTGTGTGATGTTATGTTATCTATTTTTAGACTAAGATTAGTGTTTTATATAATTTTTGAAAGAAATACTTAAAAAACTAAGCTGCAGGGCGCATGTGCAAACCACCGTGGAAGTGCTTCTCAGCATGTCAACAAACCAAAGCCTCTGTTTACGAGTAGAAAAAGATTGCTACTAAGGATTATGGCCGACTTTATGAGAGAGGACAAGGATGATTTCTTCGGGACTGACGCAGATTCAAAACCTTACCTATTTGAACCAGAATATACGGAGGAGGAACTACATGTTTTGAAAGCTGAGGATGCACAAAGCCGAGGCAGTGGGACAGCCTGGGGCTGAGGGGAGAGACCGAACCGGCATGGACTGTGGTGTATATGTGGGCTAGCCTTGGGGCTAAAGTACTATGAAAGACTGGAAATCAGCACCAAAACAATGAGATTATTCTTGAAGAACACAGCCATCCCACCACTCGATGTCACACAAACAGTAAACAAGGTAAGTGCTTAGCACAGCATATTATCTTGTGCCAGACGAGATAAATAGGACAGCCATTTGTCTGTATTTGCATCGCATCTCCGGGGGTTATTGTCCTGTTTGCCCTTGTTGAGTTACCTTATACCTATGTTTGCAGGGAAACAATCTGAGAATAAGTGCGCTGTAGTAATCTGTAAAATGAAACCAAGTTATAAGCTACATGATGGTCAAAACATATTATCACTACAGAACCCCCCCCCCCCCCCCCCCCCCCCCCAAATAAAAGATGTATATTTACATTATTTGGCCCAACTTTAGCTCCAAGGCTAGCCCACATATACACTACAGTCCATGCCGGTTCGGTCTCTCCCCTCAGCCCCAGACAGTGCCACTGCCTCAGCTTCTCTTCGTGCTCAGCTTTCAAAACATGTAGATCCTCCTCTGTATATTCTGGTTCAAACAGGTAAGGTTTTGAATCTGCATCAGTCCCGAAGAAATCATCCTCATCCTCTGTCATAACTCTAATCCTTAGTAGCAATCTTCTTCTACTTGTAAACAG
This sequence comes from Cetoscarus ocellatus, assembly GCA_037902135.1. NCBI lineage: Eukaryota > Metazoa > Chordata > Actinopteri > Labriformes > Labridae > Cetoscarus > Cetoscarus ocellatus. The sequence continues at coordinate 427,884 of JBAMNC010000145.1, read as the reverse complement.
AGGCTTTGGTTTGTTGACATGCTGAGAAGCACTTGCGGGTTAGTTTCATAAGTATTTCTTTCAAAAATTGAATTAAATGATAATCTTAATCTAAAAATAGATAACATAAATCACACAGTCAATACAAAACACAACAAGCACATAGGACTGTCTAGAGTTTATTTGATGTCTGTAGACAGAGACAGGCTAAAGCACCAGCCATATACTCCCGGCATTTGAGCTAAGTTAAGCTAGCGGTTGGTGATCTAAGTCCATCTCTTTCTTGTTACTGGATGCACAGTCAAAAGAATGGTGTCTACCTGCTTGTCATGGACTGGGGACTGAGGTAAGACACGAAAACATCAAAAATGTTGGAGTGTTCCTTTAAAACTTATTACAAGGCAGCCCAGATAAAACCCTTGGTGAATATATGCAATGCAGACTACTTAGCAATTTTGAAGTCTATGGAATGCCAGAGTGCAGAAAGGGTCCCCCTAAAGGAAATTATTGGAGATTATGAGCTGATGGCGCACTTAGGAGAGGCTTCCAACCCATGGTTACATTTTTCACTTTAAGTTTGGTTCAAAGTTGTCAAGTCTTTTGGTCCCTCAGAAACATACTTTTTGATCTGGTGGATAGCCCATGACACAGGTTTCACTCCGAATAGGCTTGATGTCAACTTCAAAAAATGGCAAGAGTTAGGTTTGAAGACCTACCTGGGAAATCAACTCTAAAGAGTTTTCAGAATTTAAAGGAACAATTTGGATTAGCCAGTAAGGATTTATTTCGATATCCGCAGTTTAGAGATTATATTGGTAAGAAAATAAGTACAGAAAGTTTGGAAAAATCAAGATCTGCGTCCGGTATAATAAAAGTTTTTATTTCAGCTTACAGATCATATGTTCAGGTCTTAAAATGATCTCAAGACCGTATAAAAGCCTTCAAGAGCTAGGTGGGGAGAGCACATCATTATAAAAGAAAAATGGGAATTTGGGGTAACTTTGTAGGGCTTTTATGAAACTACAAAATGGTGGTTCAACTTAGAAGCTGTTGTAACACTTCCAACTGTTATGTCACGCTAGCAGCTGTTGTTTAATAATGTTAATAAGGCTCATAAATTGCAAACTGTTCAATGCTGAGGTCAGACTACATGGTCTGTGCAGGATTGCAGCCTGACCTGACAGCCATAGTATTTCGGAACCCTTTGGTCACAAAATTCTCTGTTTCATCTTGTGTAATGTTTCACAATCATAAACAACTCAAGGTCTAGCGGGGTTGATTTTTGTGATGAGAGCACAAGGAGCTCTGTATGTGCAACTGAAGTTGATGCCTTAGGAGCAAGGAGACCGAGATAAAGTTCAGTAAAGCCATGAAACAGCATCCCTGCTTTGAGATACATACTGTATGTCACAGAGGCTACCACCAGACAGTAGAAAGAGAAATATTGGAGAGAAACAGCAGAGAAACCTCAGCACCTTGATAAATGACTGCATTTATCAGCAAGCTCATGATAATGTTTGGAAAGACAATACACCACAGTGTGTTTATTTGCTGTCCTCAGTGTCAGCCCCTGGTCTTCCTGTGTCATCATGTTGGTCATTGCATGCAGTTGGTTTTAATTGTGTAGTCTGTCATGCTTGTTGGGCAAGTCACTGTGCAATTTTATGGCTCTGTGGTCACCTAATCTGACAGTAACTGCCATAGCCGATGAAAAAATCATGGTTTGACCTCAACATTAGTGTGACCTGATTAAGTTTGTGCTCATGGCTGTGGCAGTTGTTTGTAACATCTTTTTTTTTTTTTTTTTTTTTTTTACAGACAATCAGAAATGGCTCTACTCTAGGTCCCAGGCAATGTTCGTACTTCTTGGTAGAATATGATAGCAACCATTCTTTTAAAGGTCCTATGGCCTAGAGTGTATGACCGTGTATATTATATCTCAGGTGTTTATTAAGTAAGGAAGTATGCATTTAAGAGGCATACTTCACAGTACAATCTCAACAGAATGGTGCAGGTATGATGTGTTTTTGAAAGCCTATGTGCAAGTTAGCATTGTGCTGGTTCCCTTGACTACAAGCCCACTGAAAGCCCATAAGATTTTTCACTGTGTTTTGAATCACAGCAATAAGCTCTCCAGCTAACAAAAAAATATGAAACTTGCATGTTCAGTTCTTTGTGATAATCTTGACAAACTTTTCACAGTGTTTTAAGCTTAAATGTAATCTGCGAGAGTGAAATGCTATAAGCAAGCTACTATGGCACTACAACTTGGTGGTTTGACTTGGGAGCAACTATGATATTTTCAGTGTATAATGTCTTACTGTAACCTCTTGGTTGAGAATTTCCTCTTAATTGAATGACCTGATCAAGTCCGTCCTCATGGCTGTGGCAAAAGTGTTTGTATTATTGATTATTAAATAACAATCAGAGAGGCTTGCTATCCGGTCCCTGGCCATTTCTGTAGTCCTTGTTAGCACTTAGTTAGCAAACCGCTGTCTTAAACACAAAAAAAGGTTTAAGATTCAAAAGCAGGCAACATCTGATGCTTTTTAAAATTTCCCATTAAACACTGAAATCTCATGTGCATGTGTTGACCACTGACCTTTTTTCAGGCATTTATCCAAAACCCCATATTGTTTGGGGCTTGGGTACCAGAAAGTGCTAAATGCTAACTCTCTTCCATATGTGGACTCCTTCCTGCACCACACTCTTGCAAAGGAAGAACTTGATAGACTAATGCTAATGCTAGAAATCGTTCGTAAGATCATTTAACAAAATGAACCTCTATGAATAGCAGACAACTCACTACTGCCTCTTTGAGTAGTCTTATCCAATAAATATATGTCTAATAAACAAATCAAAACTTTTGAGCAAATAACTTATTAAATAAGTAATAGCAAAGACAGCTATAGAGATTTTGTATGATTTCAGATTGGAGTATGTCTATTTCATTAATGTTTAAGCTCATTTCTCCTTTTATTAATGTCCTTGAGGTAACCCAACTCATAAGAGAGGATCACTAAAATTTCCATTAAGTAGATTTATTTTGTTACTTTGGTTACTTTTATGGCTACAAAACATGCCCCAAATATAATCAATAGCTAAAGTGCACTGCTCCTATTGACATAACCATAATTCTGCCATCCACTGGACTGAGTGACATCACAATAGTCACATGTCTGCAAAAGACCTACAGCCATGAACTTCCCTGTCTTCAAATGTTTTATTTAATCCTGAGATTCTGACTGACATTAAACAGCCATATTTTCCTTCAGGGCTCATAAGAACATGTTCAAACATGTAGTCATATAATAATAAAAAATTGAAGTCAAAGAAGCTGTTCAAACAGAGTTGGGAAATTTATTTTTGTTAAAAGTGCCTTTACAGTACCCCATGAGGTATACAGTGTGATGAGAAGAGACATGAGGTTGATAATGGCTGACTTTAAAGATTTTGTGTAGGTGACATTACTGTTGAATAAAGTTACACTTGATATATGAACAAACATTTTAAGAATCTCTATTTCATGGCACAATCTAGCAAGAACAAAAATAAAGGACGATGAATTCGGACACAATGCTTTTTATGATAAAATCCTGACACTTCATAGCGAGGATTTCAGTCACAGTTGTGGTCCTATTTGTATTTGCTCTCATTCAAAGCACGTGCAGCACCAAAACTATCCCTTAGCCACTCAAAAACCTGAAGCACAAACATCTAAACATCCAAATAAAACATCCCTGTGAGGCTCTCCACTTTCTAAATAAACCACTCCAAATATTGCTTTTTTGGATTAATTGGTGCAAAATTCTCAGTGACAATTAACATGAACCAAAAATAAACCCACACACACACCTGGGACATCTCTAACTCGTGTAAGGAGTGATATTGCACTGCTTTTAAACAGAGGGTGTCACACTGACGTCTGTCAGTACACCCATGACACAGGCACCCACTGTGGGGTGGAGGTGGCCAGCTCCATGGCCTCCTCCACGCCTTTCACACTCTCATCCACGTCGTTGTTGACGATAACCACGTCGAAAAAGTGTCTGTATGTGGCCGAGATGTCATCTGAGTCTTTCTGGATCATCATGAGGTTTTCCGTCTAGAAGAGAGGACACAGAGTATTGGCTGATATAATAGAAAGGGGTCGTGAGAAAAGATATTTGGAGTAAGAGTGGTACCTGAGCAGCTGTGTTAGTTGGCGCAATGAACACAACAAGAGGAGCAAATTCAGCAGTCCGCAACACTTTCAAGGTCTGCGAGGAAGAAGTGTTTGAATGAATATTTGAATGTTTATTTTAGACATCTTGATAAAAAAAAAAAAAACATACAACGAAAGATTCATGATTTGGGTAACATATTTGAAAGGAAGCGGGCAGAAGTGTTATTTATTAATTTATTTATTCCTTCCCCTTCTCCATAAACTACAGATGGTTTGTTATTCAGCTACATTATTAATATAAACCTGTACAATGATTGATTCCCTGAGACCTCTTTCAAGATATTATACAAATCACCCACCATTTCTGTCAAATACATAGTGTAAATTAATTACAAAAACGCTTTTCTTAATCACATTATGACCTCTCGTAAATAAAACATCTGAGGTCATGTTCTTTTTAAAATAGATCTTTAAGTCAAACACTTACAGACCAAAGGAGAATTTCTTAAAATTTGACCAATGCAATCAAAGCAAATATACCTGAGGGTCAACAAGAAATATATGAATAATAACAATAATAAACTAGAGGTGCTCAATGAGCACAAATCTCCATCAAGGCATTTCTGACATTGTTGGCCAAGTTATGAGCAAAAATGTGAAAATATGCCTTTTAGCACAATGTTAACAAATGCTTAGACATTCCTGGATCCACATCCAGATTCTGATCACCACCAAAATCAAATCACTTCTTTCTTGTGCCATTAAAAACATTCCATGAAAATTTCATCAAAATCTGGTGTCAACTTTATGAGTGATTAGCGAAAATGTGGAAAACTGCCTTCTCTACAACTTTAACAAATCTAAAAAAAAAAAAAGCTTGGATCTGCATCCATATTGGGATCACCAGCAGAATCTAGTCACCTATTCCTTGTGCCACGTCCAACTTTCCTGAAAATCCCATCACAATTTGTTGTGAACTTTTTGAGTGATCTTACTCACAGACAAACAAACAAGCGGACGAATGTCAACCACTCTGTAATCCTCAAATGTCAAACACCTTTTTTATTCCTGTACCTTGTGAAAACCGTTCGTTTATATCTCTTGTAAACTGATTCATGTTTGGACATTGCTTGAGCTCCTCATTCAAACAAACAGATACAAAACTCTTTCCATTTTGTGCTCACACTCAGATATTTAAAATCAAACTTTCTCCTTGAATCAGAACCCCCCCCCACTTAAATGAACAATTATCAATTATGACTATTTTCTGGTAGTGGACTATTCCTCTTGGTACTGTTTAAAGTTTCATTAGATACGTAAATTTAAGTAATTCTGACCGTAAAAATATGTTTGTATGATCTTGATATCCAGCCTTGTGAATGATCCTTATTACTGTTTTTCTAATCTGACACTTCACTAGTCATAAAAATCTGTAAAAGTTACATATTTCTGTTCTAAGTATTAATGTTTATGAGACTTTTCAGGCTTTTACTACATGCTTGACTTGACTATACTCAGTTGTTTTGGTTTTCCATCAGGGATCATACTGCATACCTGGTAAAGGGCTGCAGTGTATGACTTCCCTAACTCTGCCCTGCTTTAATAGTATATTATTTGCTCCATCTCTGGAACAAAACTCCCCACCTTGCTGTGACAAATAGCCACAAACTTTAAGCCAGCTGTTGCCTACCTTTCTCCTTTGAATATGTCAGGGTAGTTTCTCTCTGTCACACTATGACCCTGCCAACCTAACCTATGTTAACAATTGCCAATGCTGAAAATCTTTAAGCTGCCTCCATCAAGGTTATTTCTTTTTTTGCCGTCTGTTTTTCTGTCTGTATAAAAGATAATTTGGTGAGATTTTCAGAGAATGTTGATGATGGTATACAGAAGAACTGTTTGATTTTGGTGGTGATCTGAATCTGGAGTCAGATCCAGGAATTTTTTAAAGAATTTATTAACATTTCACAACATGCCTGTTTTCCTTATTCCCCATAATAATTCAGCTAACAATGTCAGAAATGCCTTTGTAGAGATTTGTGCTCTTCTAGTTTACATATACTGAGTACCCCTGATCCAGAGGTGTATTTCTCTATATGTAAATGGATACAATTCTCACATTTACTGTTTAGAAGTCATAAAGAGCGTCTAACTGACATGGGAACTTGACTATCTGTAATTTGGGATGCCAGTCCATCTTCAATCTCAGTCGTTCCATTAATGAGACAAGTGGTGCTCACCTGTGGCTCAATATCCAGCACAGCTATTTTTCCCTGTTCGTGGATCTTCTGGATGGTCTCAATTTTGGTTCCAAACATGTTTCCCTGGAAGCTACCGTACTCCAGCAGCTCATTTCCTGTGATGCACTTGGTCATGGTGTCATTGGAGATGAAATAATACTCCTGTCCATTTTCCTCGTCCTTGCGCTGCGGTCTGGTGGTGTCTGTGTGAGACACTCAGTGTAAGGTACAAATCTGTGTAGTCATCTAAGAAGACAGTGAACTATGTGCTTTACTTACGTGGAGCAGGGTAGGAAAACTTCTCTGGGTATTTGGTCAGTAGTGCATTTTTGATATGGCTCCTTCCTACACCAGGTGCACCTAAAAAGAGCAGAATTTTAATGTCCAAGCATATTTAAAACATATGATTTATGTTTTATCTTCATTTTTGGTGGTAAAACCTTATGGTGGTTCATTTTTTTATGTTTGGAGTTGTATCAGAATTCTGTGAATTTACAAGATTTTAAAAGTTTACATGACGAACAAAAAAAACCCACCACATATCTTAAAACATTGTTGAAACATTGTGCTGAAAATAGATAAAACCAAAACAAGCTGATTTTTTTAAACATTTAAACTCAGTTGAAAATATGAGGTCTGTTAAGTTGTAGCAGATGCTGCGTCCTCCAGGCTGTAGAGGAAAGGGACGATAGAAAAAATCAGCACTCAGTTTATAAGTCAGCATCTGTGCTGGCCTGGAGGCGCATTGGTATGCACATGGCCTGAGTAACATGCATATCTGAAAGTCGTGGAAATCAAAACATTCTGTTTCATTATGTGGGAATAAGGGAATGTTTAACTCAAATTACATCTTTGACCAAAACTCTCCCACAAGAGCGATATCTGAACTCAGATGTTGAACATGCATGTTGGAAATGTCCCAGTGCAAAAATGTTGGGTATTCACTGATTTATTTGTAAGAGCTACATTTGATGGTCATTCTCATAGCTGAACACCTGCTTATAGAGGACGGATCAAGCTGAACTCACTGACTGTGGGGATTAAAATAAGATTTTTCATAAATCTGTATTTTCCAAATAAAAAAAGTCATGATTATTAAAGTCTATCTTGGTATAAATGTAATCATATTAATATTTAAAAATGCAAGGTTGTTAATAATATACTTTTTACAAATCATCTTCCTAGCATTGTAAACAACAAAACACAAAGTTTAACTAAATGATTAGACCTCTAATACCCCACGTTTATTAATTTCAAAGTGACTTTGTGTATTTCTTTTTTCAGTATTTTTTGGGGGTGTTTTGCCTTTATTTGATAGAGAAGAGAGACAGTGGATAGATTTGGAGAGTGGAGATAGACACACAGCAAAGGGCATCAGGCTGGAAATAATTTGAGCACCCCCACAAGATGAGAGCCTTCACACTAGGGTTGCTTGATTATGGCAAAAACCCTAATCCCGACTATTTTGATCGATTCTGAAATCATGATTATGAGACATGATCACACACTGATTTAAAGCTTGGACCACATGCTTAATTGAAAGTATATGCTTGTGACACTATCATTTTGAGTATTAAAGAATGAGCAATACTTAGAAATATACTTGTAAAAATAGAAATACCTAAAAAATAATGCTAATAATAATAAAAAGTTTAACATGTCATGTGGCACAGTGATCTTTCATCTTAATTACTCAGTTTTCATAATAGTGGACGGCAGTAAATGTGATTGAGATTAAAACTCCTTTAATTGCTCAATTCTACTTCACATGAGGCATGCAGACACAACCTGCTAGAACCTTGGTTCCCAACCTGGGGTCCAGACCCACCGGGGGGTCTCATGAGGAACCAGTGAGGGAACCAGCACAATGATAACTTCCTGGTTGGCCAACAAAAATATGTCACCCCTGCACCACTCTATTAGTTTCAGACAACAGTCATTATGAAACACAATTTGCAAAGCACTAGGCTTAAGACTTCAAATGACATCAGACATGACTGAATGATGCCAAGATGGTAGGAGGGGCATTATAACTGCAAAAACTGACTATTAAGATTGCCCTGTTGAGCAACCATGATTACAGGAGCAACCCTCAACTCCAGAAAGACTCCCAGGATTTTGGTCGAGTTGCATCAAAGATTTTTAGTGTAAGGCCTGCACTGGCTCGCTACAGGCAAAATCTGATCAGGAAGTTCTGACATTAGAAATCCCATGTCAAGGACACCCCTACTATAAATAATGCAACTGAGAATACTTACCAATCAGCACCAGCGTTTTTCTTTTAAAGGCAGGGAGTTGAACTACCTCCTCATATGAAATCACATCCAGCTGGTCAAAAACTGCAGAGAAAATGAATAATGCCTTAGACAAATACTGTATATAACTATGACAAAAACATAAAGAAGACTTCAGTGTAAAGATGAACTGACTGGAGCTGTGTTTAGCCAGGTACTTGTCTTTGCACTTCTTCTTCTTTCCAAACGGGCTGCAGGACTGGCTGCCCTCTCTGGCCTTGCTTTTACTCGCCACCCTCCTGCAAAGGGCGAGGAAATTTGACACAAAATCAGTTCTGCAGTCCATGCTTCAGAACAGTCCCTGTCACATCAGTGTGATATGTATGACGGATGTGTCTACCATTCCTGCAGCTCTGGGGAAGGGATCAGCCCAGCGAAGTCAGCAGCACAGCTCTCAACTCTGCCCTGCCACCAGTTTGGATCCTGCTTGTTGATGATCTGGATGATGTCGCCAGTTTGGAACATCAGACCCGCCTCTTTGCACGGGATGAGGTCGTCCTTGGTGGGGTCATAGTCAAACTGGGCCCTCATGTACATCTGGAGATTGGGAGTACATGCAGTATAAGGATACTTAAGGGAGTTTAACATTTGTAGTTCTTATCACAAAGTCTGTTAGTTCCTGTACAAATTAAAATATCCATTGCTTCAGTGTGTCATATCCATGTATTAATTACTGAGAGCGAAAACCTCACAACTCACCCATATTAGTCCTTCATACAAGTTCCTATTTGTCCCACATGTCCACTTATGAATTTTCTTGCCGAAAAGTCAACTCAGATATCGACTTTTTTCATGCCTTTAAACCCCTCTGTTTCAGCTATTCTCAGAACAGGCAGCTTTAGGTCGCTGTCACTCATAAAAGTCAGTGTACTCATTTCAGGAGTGAAGCCAATTGTTCACTTGGTTTGCTTTACTTTCACTGTGCGGTCCATCCCCTCATGTTATCATTCGGGTAAATTTTCTTGAATGGACTGGTTGAGGGTGGACCAAGCAACAGAGGGAGAGGAGAGGTTTTCTCATTTTGGGGAGGTGTGTAGACAAGACATGGATCGTATGTTGGTATAATAACCATAGAATGATGTATTTTTCATCATGTAGGATCTTTAATGCCAAAGTCAGACTTCACGATTTATGCACAATAATGGTCCAGCCTGGCAGTCGTAGGGTTTGGGGACCTGTTGGCCATGAAAATCAGTTGTATCATCTTGTGTAGTGTGTCATAGTTACTGACAACAAAAGATCCATCTGGGACACCTTACGACTCCAAGACATAAAGTCCGGTGTGTTTGATTTTTGTCCTGCCTCCTTCTATTTCTTCCTTCACATCAGAGACATTGACCAATAGTAGCACTGGGAGCTACGAGACAGAATTTATTAAGCCTTGTCTTGATGAAATGTTGTAGAAGAGCTTCCACCAGACCGTAAAAAGAGAAATAATGAAGAGAAATAGTAGAGGCACCTTTGCACCTTGGTGAGTGACTGCATGCATTTATCATCAAGCTAATTTATCGTATGTCGTATCATTTGAACATATTGTGTGGTCTGTCATGCTCATTAGGCAAGTCACAGCACGATATATGTTTCTACTTTGACATAATGACCATTTTAACCAATGACTAAAGATGCTTAGTCTGACCTCAGCATTAGAGATCCTACCTGCTTATCTTTAACTTCTTGTATATTTTTTTAAAAGTTTATTTTCATTTTCTCCCATTTTTGGTTTCAGTTAATGAGTATTACAAGACATATAGTGGTTATACAACTGAAAAGACTCATAGGTAATATCATGGTAATTATTTTCATGATAGAGTTCAAACATTTTTCCTTTTTTACTTTTATGGTGCAAAGATGACAAAAGAGACAAAGAAAAAAAAGAGAAAAGGAGATATACTACTTAATCTTGTTCCTTAAACCACTGTTTTACCTTTTCTAGAGACACAAGGTTTCTTAAAAGGTCCTTCAAGGTCTTACATTTGATTTATAAAGTTATTTTTACTTACCTGAGATCTCAAAAACTATGTCAGCAATGTGGTGCATCAGTGTTAGCATATTAAAACTTAGTTTAAGTATGCATGCATGCCATCTTATATTAGCGTCTCTATCAGTCTTTTTCAGAGAGTAATGCACCTTAAAGTCCTATAATCAGATATTCAGCACTTTGACTTATTACTTTTTTTTTTTTATGACAAATTCACTTTATAATCAGTACTTATGTGTGTCATAGCTAACCAAATTTAAACCGAACACCTGTGTTGATAGATGTTTGTTCTGCACTGCTCTTAACATAAGTTAAAGAAACAGCTGTTTTCATTGGAGGGTCTATACTGGCCCAAGCTGTGCTGTGAAGGAGGGGAGGGTATGCTCTATTTACCACACAAAACAAAATCTACAGAGAAATGCGAGCGACTTGCCATTCAGTACAATATTATTTTTTATCTCCATGAAGTTGTTATGATGGTAATGCACAGCCAAAAATGTAATTGAAAGTTGAGAAATTGCCTTGACTATTACTATATAAGCATTGTATATGTATGCTTTACTTTGAAGCATATGATAGCTGTCAAAACAGCATATTCAATGTGAGTATCGCCCATTAGAAGTATTCATAGGCACACACTGTGATCTTGGACAGCTCCACTCTCTTTGGGAATAAAAAAACAAAAAAACATTTTCCATCCAGGACCATGTTAGAGGCCTGATAAACAAATCTGACTTACATAATGCAATGATTTACAGAAAACACAGGACAGTGCTCTAAAGCTTTGACCACTGAAAGAGAACAGATACTCAGAAATAACTACATAATACTTTCACAATACGGTCTGTCCTGAACATTCCGCCTAATGGCTGCAAAAAACACTGCTTAATGCAGTGTGTTTTCTAATAATGTGTTTATTTATTCACCAAAACTGTCAAAGACCACAGCAGGCAGAAACTTCCTAGCAACTATAAGTACTGTATTAGTACTAAAGTGCATGAAACAGTAAGATTTTTTCCAAGAGGTGCTCTACATTAAAAAACCCAAAATACACCCACCTGAGACAAACCAAGGGGATGCTGGAGTGGTTTGGGTCAACAAGAATGATATCCATTGGGCTTTTAAGTAAGTAAAGCTAATTCTACATGCTAATTGACTACAAGCTGTAAGGACTGCCATCTCTGACCACAACATGCACTCAAATGTATTGATAAAACATCACTGAATGTGGTTGATTTTTTTTTGCTGGTTATTAAATATAGATCTTAACATGCATATATGTTGAAAAATCAAAAGTAACAGCCAGCGAGCAGCCCTTCTTACACCACAGTAGATAATATTGGTTATTGGCCTCTGGAGGGCACATGCCATGTTGTGACCAGCAGATGGCAGGATGAAACACTCTACCAGTGTGTTTCAAGTCAAACTAGCAAAACTAATACAATTAAATATATTTAAACTATTATTATAGTCACCTTGGTTGTTCATTGACTAACAGAAGATTCTCCTAATAAAGGACAAAATGCTTTATAAAGAGTTATGGAGGAGAATCTGAAAGAAATGCAATCAAAACAAACTGTGCAAAGCAAACCATTCAAAGTTACCATTGGATCTGAATGTAATGATTAATTTTCCTGGATATTGCATGCATGTGAGAAACACAAAACAACAAACAGCAGCACAAAAAAATGAGAAAACACCACTACACCGAAGGGAAAAGAAGATTTTCTTTATAGGAAATGCGAGGTTTTTACCTCACAGGCCCTGGACCGACTCTGCTGGTTGGGAATGATCTTCATTGTGACGGTTCCATTTGTTTCTTTCTGTTTGTAAGGATGAAAAAAACTCACTTTTTAGACCAACGTGAAAGACCTCAAATTTGTGCCAATGAATTTATTATAGTCTTCTTACCAGGATCTTTTGTAGCTGGTCTACAGTTTGATTTGTTACACTTTTCCCATTTATTTCCGTTATTTCATCCCCTTCGTGCAAGGACCCTAGAAAAAAGAAGAAATGCAGACTCTGTTTAGGAGCAGTTTTAGGAACAGACTACTGGAGATTATAGAGACCCTTACAAGTGTTCAGTGCATCTGCTAAACCCCTCACACTGAATTTCAGTGTTACAGCCTGACAGAACTTAGTGCAGTGTTTTGAGCACTCTTTCTACCTCTGCCTATAGGACGCTTTTATACAAATTGTGCAGTGTATACAGCAAAAAAAAAAAATTCCAACATGCATTAATGTTACCCTTAAGCTCATTAAGCCTTGCATTACTGTGACGTGCACTGACTCAGGCGCCAGATGGGAGTCTGTGTAATGTGAGGGGTGGGGGCAGGGCTGGAGTATGTCGATGAGGCTGAGAGCAGAAGGAGGGAGGTGTTGTGGTGTTGCGGTGCGTTCCAGTTGATCTTGGAGCTAAGATATTCTGAGTTGCAAATCAGATATGTTACTGGGAATGCCCCCTTTGGTCGGAATTTCCCACTTCGAAGTTTGATGTCCCTCAGACACCCTGACCTTACCAGCTCGAAACTGGAACGCGTCTAGCTGGGATGTGACGTAATTCCCATTTCCCTCCTCCCAGTTCCGATGTAAGTGGAGTGCAGCATTAGACGGACTCCTGCCTCTTGCTAGTTACACTGATGATACCTTGTAAATGTTTCTGTTCTTACATATGGCTAAAATATTAAAACAGTTTAAACACTTCGGCATTTTTGTTAACTACAGTCAGGGATCATTAGGTATTGAAATGCATGTCCTCACTGTTGATTGCATTAAATTGAAGACCAAAAGGGTAATTCTGTACTGCTTTTCAACAGTGTTACAAGACTCCTGCACCAAAAAACATATTAACAAGGTCTCTTGACAGAATATTTCCTCGGATGTTGTTTTTAATGCCCACCAGGGATGCAACAATTCTAAAAACAATATCGAACCATTTGGTATGATGTCACGGTTTAATGTGCGCATGTGAATCTGTAATTTATTGGTTTTTAACACAGATTTCTTTCTGCATTTGCTCTGCTGTGTTTGTGCCTGTCATGAAGAAACTCCTGCCGCAATGTGGCAATATGCTAGAGGGCTGAGATATCACACTTAACTTTGTGTGATGAGGCTGCAATTAGAAATTTGTGTGAGCTCTTTTACTCTGTTGTGGGAATAAGGAGGGGGAAGATGATTTAGCATTTGCAAAACCAAAAATCAATAAAGTTTGACGTTTTCAATATGGCAGTCAAGTGTTGTGGGTCCTGTGATGTAGTGTTATTTTATCAAACCACTGGTGCACAAGTATTTATTATGTCTTGCACAGGGGAACATAAACTACAGAGACATCAGCAATGCGCATCATATCAGGTGAAAATGTTCTTTTTCAATGTGGCCTTAGATTAATATTTCATGGCCTTTACAATAGATTAATAAGATACTGGCTTCTGTAGCAAGAAAAAAATAAATTAAAGTTATAGTTCACTGCAGGATGACCATTAAAAAAAAATTTAATAAGGCCCAACAAGCCTGAACACACATCAGTGGTGACATTATGATGTGCTCAACAACAGCTCAGAAAAATGACAAATAAATAAAGCTTCACCATGAGTTGTTAAAATATAATTTCAACAAAAAAAATAGTAATTGTTGTCTAAAAAATGTAATTAGTTTGTTTAATCAGCATTATATAATAGACACTACAGCTGTTAGCTCGGGGTAAAAGCACTAAAAGTGTTATTTCTTATGTTTGTCTTTTCATTTTTTGTTATAAACTGCATCAAGTATGTTTCCAAAAAGGCTTTTTCTAGTTTCAAGTTAAAGAAAGAAATAGTTCAGGAATAAAAACAACAGCTTTTCCTCCTCATTTGCCCCTTGCTATTCTGGTAAAAATTTGCCTAAAGCACCACAGAATGGAATAGAACAAGAAACAGCAAGCAAATAGCCAAGGATGTCCATGACACAGGGCTGTCAAATCAAACGTTGTGATGAATGCACTGTTGCATCCCTAAAGCTCATATCAGCTTCTCACTCAGCCCTGTTCAGGTTTAGGTCTGTAGTTTTGAATTCTCACGAGCTGCGTCTGATCATGCCCATCTAAGAAATCAAATGAGGCTTCCACTTTCCAGGCTGTGCTCTAATGTTTACTATGACTTCACAGACATGCCAAACATGTTTCTTCAACTTCCAGCCTCATGAGGGCTCAACATACACCTTGCTTCGGGTGTGTCTCATATCTGAATGTGACAAATCCCCAACATGACATAAGGGGGACATTTTTCAAACAGACTGTGTGAGCTCACATTTTCTGAAAGCTGGAGAACTGGAAAGAGGGAGAGGAAGATATTTTTTATCATGTTGGAAGGATTGTAGAACGACCATTGACACATTTTTGTATAGAGAGCATTGGAAAGTGTAGTTTGCATTATAAAGGAACTTAAGCTAGATCTTACACTTTTTCACAAATTTCTCTTTTCTCCAGATACATTATGATCTTTTAAAAACTATTTCATAATGCAATTTTAAGTCCCAACCCATCAATTGAGAACTACTGGCTTAAATTATTATCTCACAGGACTACAAACCAATTTCTGAGTACATAATACTTATTCAGGCATTTTATTGATACTCTTTTTCTCCAGGCAGCGATCAAGAGCCTCCACATTACAGAACTGTGCTTCTGCTCATAATGCTCAAACAGATTTGCTCCCATTGAGCCTTGAGGTTAAAGTTTTTCTTTCAAAAACACACACCCGGTCAGCTCTCTTGTTCCTAACAGTCGATATGTGATTAATCACCTTGTCTGTGGATCATTCCCCCGTGTAATATTCTGGCCACTGTGCACCTCTGTTTGTCGTTCAGCTTCAGAGTGACTCCCTGAGGAACAAAAAACACATTTAATCAATGACGAGGACAACAACATCCATCAAAAACTATAAGGACTTGGCGTTTGTAGAAACAGATCACATTTATACCATTGGCTCTGAGGGGTTCTTCACAAATGCTACTTCTCTTGTCTTGGTCAGCTCTGTGCCGTTCATGTGTTTGGCATTGCCGTTGGTGTAAACCTCGGCCCCCTTGTTCTCGTAGGATTGCATAGTGGCCTGTAAGAAGAACAACAAAAGTTATAAACAACTGTATGTAAGTATTAGTCATCACATTTTCACGTACTGAATGAAATACTGTTAAAACTCTCTTTATAATAATACAATAACTCATCCTCCTTAAGGCTTAGAGTTGGACAGATTTCACTTTCCAGTCACGTCACAGAGAGCTTTTTCTTTTCTGCTAATGTGTGCTAACAGCTATGTTTCATGTGCAGTTTCAACATATGTTCAAGGTTGAAAATTAACCCGCTGTCATAACAGCTCATTAACCATGTCCAGTTATCTGGTCCACCAGGCTCATGTGGTCATGGAGACCACCTGTGTCATCAGGTGGGCATCATCATCACAGAGCAGTAATGTAAGGAAGATCAATATTTAAGTATGATATAAAGTGAGGCCTGTTTAAAAAAAAAAAAAAAAAATCAAAGTTTTATGTAAACAGATAAGACACTGGAGACAGGATTTATGCTTCCTCTAAAACAGAAATTGATTAAAACAGCAATGGAGAGGTGGGAAAGACCCCCTGACACCAGAAAATTTCCAAAGGGTTCCATATGTAAACAGTGCGGCCTCTGGTCAGTATCATTTAAGAGAAGAAGCACACGTGCTCGAAGCTCCTCCACCGACGGGAGACAAGGCTGTTGCTACATCATCACACGATTTTATTATGCACAAGATAGGTTAGGAATTCTCAGCAGTTAAATGGCCTTAACTACAATTTACAAATAAAAAACACAACAATGAAATCACAGGATCAAAACATAAAAGGTCTCTTACGCCAGAAACAGGATTTGCTGCATCAGTGCAAACTTTCTGAAACATCAGCACTGCTTCAGCAAAAATATACATTATCTGTCCTTCATAGTCAGCACTGCAATAAAACAATAAATACCATTACAGCCCTCTTCCTCCTCCAAGACTGTGGCCTCTCAACCCCTGGAGTAATGCACCCACTTTAATGGCAGCACTTTATGGAATAAATCAGCTTTTGCTGTTTCTTTCATGAAATTTAAAGACAACAAGTGAAATGCTGCCTTCCCTAAGGTTGGATAAAAATAGCAATTAATAAAATGTATGACTGCTCAGGGTATACTACAGTCACTCAGCTTTTTTAAAATTATAACAGTAACTAGAAGTGCTCTGAGAGCACAAATCCTGTCAAGGAATTTCCAACACTGTCAAGTGAGCTATAGTCAAACAGTGTAAAACTGCCCTATTTTACAATGTTAACAAATGAAAAAAACTCCTTGATCCACATCTGGGTTTAGATTACCACCAAAATGTAATCACTCTTTCCTTGAGCCATGACTAATAGTCACAAGAGTTTTCCTGTTCACAGACTGACAAACACTGGCAATAACATAACTTCCTTGGAGGAAGTACCAACAATAATGAGACTAGGGCTGCTTGATTATGGCAAAAATCATAACATGATTATTTTAATAGATATTGAGATTAGGAATATGAAACATAATTACTCACTGACTTTAACACAAGCATCACATACTTTCTTTTAACCTATACGGTTTGACACTTTTGTTTTTAACATTATAGAATTGACAATACATAGAAATATCATTTAAAATATAAATTCCTAAAAATAATGCTAATATTAATGATGAAAAAGAAAAAAGAAGTTCAACATGTCATGTGGCAAAGTAATCTTTCAATCTCAATTACTCAATTTTCATAATTGTGGAAGACAGCAATTGTAATATCAATCAAAATCCCATTGATTGTCTAGCTCTAAATGATATCAGTATGTGTAAGACAGTCAATTTCACTTTTTGTAAAACAAACTCTTTGTTGATGTGCTGTGAGACAAGTATTGTAAGCTAACATTCCAGATGCCAAATATCTGTAATATTTCAAAGAATATGAAAAGCTTTTTAAACGTTGTTCTCACAGACCTTGCTCTATATTTGTCTATGCCTGATGGCTTGTCTGTAAAATAACTACCTAGTAACAATAGCTAAGGAGAGAAGGGATTAAAAAAGAGGTATTTGTGCAAAGGACTTAGCACTGAAACAGAAAAAACACACATTTTGGGGTGAGTTGGACTTCTAATTTTATTTATGTGGTATCAAAAACTTATCATTATCATTTAATTTCAGTCAAATTCCCAGTCATGGTAGCTCTAATGTATAGAAGTTGGGAGTAAATAAAAACGTAGACAGCTTTATTGTCTGAGGAATATCACTCCTACTCACTTGTTAATTAAGCTCAGATGACAACACAGACAACAATGGTGGTCTTGTAAGTTGAGAAACAATCTTGAACCAAATATTTTCCTCATTCTTGGCTCTCACATGTAGAGGCTGAGAGTCTGGCTGCAGCTTGTTGTTTCTGTGGAACCTGATAGTTATTTACCAGCTCAGTGCTGTTCAGACTGAGGGCAGTGCTGTACCAGGCGGGAGGATTTGGATGGAGTCCCACAGTGAAAAGGTGAAATTACATCCTCTCAGGAGAAGAATCTCTTCTGCAGTTTTGCTGCAGATAAAAATCACCAAAAACATATCCATCCTGTAACACCAAACACTGACTGCTATCTCCAAAACTCTCAGAGGGTGTCTGGCTTATTATTTATTGTCCTGCAGCAAACATTTTATATCTGAGGAGCTCTGAAAACAACAGGATATTAATTTCTGATTTTATATGTCTGTGATTTTCTCACTAACTTAATAAAAGTGCTGCCTTCCAATTCCACTACATGGACTGATGAGCACCAGAACATCACTGGGGTCACGAGGTGGGGACCTCCTGTTTTTGGTGTTTCGTCCGGTTCGCCCCTACAACACCTCTGAGAGGCTGGCCAGTGAACTCTGGCGTCCAAAAGTCACCCCTCTCCATGCCACCTCTCACAATCCTAGTACAAACTCCTACTTTATCTTACCTACCACATGGCCATAAGAGCCTAAACAGCATGTCGCTTTCAACAGACCCAGTCTCTGTACATGCGAGCTTCACATGCTGATACTATCCTCCCTTGCCTGTACTCGCCTATCAACAACTCAACATGAACAAAAATATGTATCCATGACCTGTCTCTAAACCCTACAAACAAGAGGAAAAAATGTCCCTCTCCCCGTTGCTTGCCTTACTTTTAAGAAAACATGTGCTCAGGTGGTTTTGTTTAAAATGTTCTCTTAAAGGGACAGCTCAAACTTTTCGAAGAGGGGTTGTATGATGTGTAAATCAATAATAAATGCATGAGATATAGATATTTTCATTAGCTCTGCCCCTTTGAGGAGAGAACCAGCAGAGATTTCAGGCTGTACACTGCAGCAGATGGGACCAAGAGGTCAACATAATTTACTACATCTTAGGTGGAGGCAAACTAAATAAAAACAGCATTGGGATGATTATGCAATGCACTAAACACATATACAGTACAAGCCCCTCCATTTTGATGCAGCTTTGCCAAACTGTATATGTGTCCTTCTGCCTGTAGTGAAGAATATCTAAATCAAAGTGGCTTTCCAGCAAAAAGTGAAGCATTGTAAATGTGTTTAGTACAGTGAACAACCACTCCAACACTGTTTTTGTATTTTGCTTTCACCTAAAATTTTAAAAAATAATTTGAGCTCTTGGCCCCATCTGCAGCAATGTAAGCCTAACTTCTAAATGGTTCCCTCCTTACAGGGGCAGAGCTGAACAAAATCCCTGTGGTTAATGTATTTTCTATCAAAATTAACTTCACGCAACCCCACTTCAAAAATACTATCCCTGTAATTGTGTCTTTACCGCATGCCACCTTCTTCTGACAACAAACACTCCCTGAGCCAGGGGTTTGTCCAGCACACAGCTGGATCATGTAAGGTGTTTATGTCACTGCTAGTCTATGCAGCCCCAGTAAACATTGGAGTACAGCACAGAAAAGCCAAAGCTTTTGAGAAGGACTTGGTCAGCCACAGCTCATTGAACTGACTGTTCTGTGTTCTGTGCTGGGCTGAAACATGGGGGTTTAAAGGCATTCCAGAAGACAACATCTGTGGGGAATTTTCGGCAAGAGACATAAAAAAATGTGTGACAGGGTCAACTGGGAGCATGGTGAACTTGTTAAAATGAAGTGAAATATTTGACCTATAAAGTCCAATTCTTGTCAGACAAACTCAATAATCTGACATTTTCCAAACACATGTCAGCATACAGGGTGATAAATGATGGACCTTTCCATGTTAGTTTCCTTCATCCCTAAAAGTAAGACATTCTCACTTTGATTATCTACTTAAACACAAGACTGCTGAAACAATAGACCTACTCCACAGCTCCACCGGTGAGAAAAGACTTACTTACCCCCACTAAAAGCCAAAATATATGATTAGATTAACAATTAGCATGACAACCACTTGCAATGTTTCATCATGATTCAAACAAAGAGCTCCATCAGTTCTTATCACCCACAGTGTCAGGTTATAAAGGGATAAAAATCCATTATTAACTGGGCATTCATCACAACTGCTACTAATCACTGCTAACAGTGGACACATCTGCTGTGACAAGGGTCAGGAAGCCCTCACTGAAACGTGAATGCCAGTTTTGGGTGTGGATGAACAACAGGATAGACAAACATTGGGGGTGAAGAAAGGAAGGAGCAGAGCACTTCCTGATCTTGATATTTTCTCATCACTTATACAGAATAGATTTTAGGTTATTTGAGTTGATTAAAAGAGTGTAATGAATGATTTTAAAAGCCTACACTTATTGTGTGACTGATTACATTACAGTTTAATCTGACAATGAATTATTTGCACTTTCTCTGAAGATAATTAGCCTTTGATGACCTAAAAACATTAATAATTCAGCAGTTCCCTCTGTTGGATTTAGGGTGGATCTATTGAAGGAGCTCAGCTGTAGATCAATACCTGACCTCAATGAACCTCTGTCTTTTAAACAGAAACAAACACAGTGAGTAAGAGGCCTGTCACACAAACCTGAACAACCCTTTTTTTGAGTGCAGACTCTCTGAAATGGGATTGATTGCTCTAAAATAACTAGAGGGGGTTTATAAATTGCCAATCAACTAAGAGGATCTTTCCTTTGTGTATGCTGGGGGCTCAAAAGACTTGCTTGAACTTGTTTGGAGTGCAAAAATTCACTTTAACCAAGGTTGAGGTGAAAAATGTTGCTTTAAATACCAGACTGGGAGGTTTAACTTCAGTTTGAATGCATGACTGGCTGTCTCTGAAGGGTTCTTGCAGCGTGACTCAGAAGTAAGGGCTGGGAAATATATCATGTTTTTAAGAATCTATCCAAACAGGATATGAGATTAGACAATGTACTTCACATCTAATTAGTTCCTGATGATCTTGACTAAAAAGATGCAATGCCAATGCTCAGTAAAGTGATTATTCACACTAAGAACCACCAGTCACATTCCTAATCACCACAATTTGGTCTAGTGGCATGTTTGGTCTACATGGGGAACTGGAGCACTCAGGAGGTATTGATACCAGTTTAATCGCACAGCAACAAAAAATGAAAACTTTAACACTCAGTACTAGCTAATTTATTATTTATAATTGACAAAATTGTAAGGAAACATGTACACTTTGTCTAAATCGCACATATGTGTAGGAATGGGAATTGAAAAACCAATTCCAGTTGAAAATTGATAACAACTCCCTGAAAGAATCAATATAATTTGTTTTTTGCCTTACAATTGCCTTATCAAATCCTTACACTTTGTTCCACATGCCTTGCAAATCAGAGACATCATGCTTTTATCAGAGGCAGTCAGCAGAAATGACAACAAAGAAGTCAAAAAGAAGAATGGGGTCAGAAGTGGTCAAAACTGTGGCTTAATTTTCAACAAAAAGACACTTATTGCACACCTTTCAGTAACTGGAAACACCAGCACAGAAAATCAGAAAGAATCATTAAAGGACTGGATCGATAGGTAGAATCGTTCATCGCATTGGCATCAATAATATCTAAGCAATTCCCATATCTACATATATGTAACATTTGGTAAAGTGTCTGAAACGATAGCAGAGAGCTATTCTGCTAAGAATTCTGCTCTTTTTCCAAAATTTACAGGAAGATGATATACTGAAGAACATTTTAATGTAAAAAAAACGTTTGTCTGACTTCATGGAATAATCCATAAGCAGGTAAGTGTCTGAACAACTTCTAAGTTTCAGTCAAAAATGTTAACAAACTACTTTTTGGAGAACATCCATGTTAGTGGATAAAGTGGTTTTGCTACTTGAAAAAAAACCCTCCAGCTGTTATCTTGTTTATTCAGAAAAAAACAAAAACAGAGTAGATTTTTAGTTTATGTGAATGCAATATGTTTCCATGATCCTGCTCACAGTCTAATGTTACCATCAGACTATATGTTCATACGGTCATTATGTCAGGTTAGATGATCACAGAGCCATAAAATCATGCAGTGTCTTGACTGACAGACAACACAGGACATGTGGCTAATGGTAAATTCCTTTTACCTTGGGATTCAGATGAAGGAACCGGGAATTACTTCACATCTCTGTTAAACGCATTCCAGTTACAAGCTGGTAAACTGGTGGGGCCTGAAGATCATATGACTTCTGTGTAGAAATTCTGACTAAAGGGGGTGTTCCCAGTAATGTGTCTGATTTGCAATTCAGTAATTCCAGCCTCGAGATCAAATGGACTGCAACATAAAGCCTGATTTGGACTTCTGTGTTGAAGCTACCACGTAGCCAACCCATCCACATGGCCCTATACCAAAACAGGAGCCTATGTGTGCAGTCTGACATGCACAAATGCAAAAATGTGACAGCACATCAAAACAGTGCAGAGTGAAAGCACTGTGATTGGTCTGCAGTGCAGCATCATGTGACAGCCAGTCTCTGTGAATCTCAGGAATGATTAATGGGACATAATGCCATACTTTGACTGCAGAAGATGAACCAGTGCATTCAATATCTTGGCAATCAATAAGAAGATATAGTTGGACCTCAATACATGGCTAAATAAGCACCAGGACAATCCACGTCCTCTGCCTCATTGGAATCAATAGCCAAATATAGACTCCTCCTCTAATTTTTTCTTCGCAACAATTTCAGTGTAATCGACCACTGCTCATTATTTATTAGGTCTTTATTCCACCATTATGTACTCTGGTTCTGTTGCCTTCTGAATAGCATTTTGGCAGAGTGTTACAGAGCAACACTGACACATCAGTGCAAAGGTAGAAATGCTCAAGACAGCCAAGAGCACTGTGGCATTGCTTTGATGCAGCAATGTAAATCAGACTGAATAGTCACAGCAAGCATGATGGTGGTGAAGGGAACAGGGTCAAAAACATGACTGTAAACAAACACATAGCACCACACTATATTTTCTAGTCCATCCAAAAAATGTACAGATTTTAAATAATAATTTTAATTAATACATTTTGGGGCAAGATTTCCCACCCCTAGCATGTATTCAATGTTATGCAGAAAATAACTCTGAGGTGGAAAATGTACAGAGCAGAACTCACTAAACTGACTTTATCTCCAACCTTAAGATAAACCCTCCATAAAAAGCAGTAAATCAAGCGGACTTTCAGTAAAATATCATAATGAACGGAGATATGAAGCTAACAGCGCTCTGCTCTGAGATAATGGACCCTGTAACCTCACTCAGAGTCACTGATTTCACAAGGAGAAGAAGAACACAACAGACGAGATTGCAGCTCAAGGCTACTGAACCGCAAACTGCTGATGTCAGGAGAGGAGTTTCCTCCCTTCACCGTGGCTCTGTGCTGACTTTTCACATTCACTGAAGAAGTTTAGGACAAAAAACTCCCTCGATACTTATGCCTGCCAAACTGAGGCAGGGGAGTGAGAGTGGGATTTGAAGTTTGTTCTCCTGTATGGTCACATAAATAAGATTTAAGAGGGAGTTTGAGGACACAGTGACATCTTAAAAACATATTTACACCTGAAAGAACAGCCTGGATCAGTGTGATGGAAGTAAACAACATATCAGGAATCAGCTGACACTAATTCTTCAACTGAAGCCCAGAATGGCCTCAGGAAACTTCACACAGCACTGTGTGAAAACAGAAAATTGATTAGCAGTCAATCATTAAGTGTACAGCACCACTCATAATAAACGTCATCTCTTGACAGTATACCCAAATCATTTCAGGACTGTACTTTCTATTTACAAGGAATAAAGATTAATTCACCATGAGTATGGTACTGTGCAACATTCAGAGAAGTTAATGTGGCATAACACTGTAGTTTTCACTTAACACTTCTTTAACAATATGTCATATGAAACAGTCAGATATAAACCAGCTAACTGATTTCATTATAGATGATTTTAGTGCCTCATTTTAAGCATTTCAGTATGACTTGTGTAGCAAACCAACTTAACAACTTAAATGTGATCCTTATAAAAACAAAACCATATTCATGTATTTTTTATTCTAAAAATTAAAAAAGTAGAAGCTACAAGCACAAGAGATTGAGTTTAATCCATGAATTGTACACAAGATTTTAGTCAACTGTCCTTATCTAAACCATAAAGAAGCCAAGTGCTCTCACTTTTGGACGATTTCCCTTTCAATAATGTTGATATGAGTTTCTGCAGATAATAAAGTAGGACTTTCATTATGCAATAATAGTGGACTACATTAGGACACTAATGAAAATAAATCACCTATACCCGTTTTAATACCTTGGCAACAAAATACAGAACAGAGACACTAAACACTTGGTAATCCCTTTGGTTTAGTGACAAGGGGGGCAAGAGAACTCTTTCACCAAAATGTTACCAGTCAATTTCTGTAATTTTACCAGAGTGCAGGGGTTTGCATGCATTTTGTGGTTGAAGTTAACAACTTCTGCAAACAGCACTGATTCTTCAGCAGATGGTCATAGTCTTAAGCAGTCAGAAAAAATTTGCACTGCTTACGAATGGGCCATATTTTCTCAAATCCCATAAAAGATACTACTCTAGTTAAAGAAGTTTCTGCAGCCACATTTTAGACATGTTACCAGGGGTACAACTTGTAAGGATCTTGCATTCATGAAATGAGCAACACAGCTTAACCTGTGCACAGTGGCCCCCAAATCCCCTCTTCCCCTGGAAAAAAAGCCTGTAGTTCCTCAATGAAGTAAGGGTGAGGAACCGGTCTTCTTGGGGTGTTGCTTCCTGGGATGCTCACTCATGGCCCATCTTTGACTTCACCAGTCTCAAAGTACTTGGTCCTAAGTTAGGATATGGTACAAGGGTTTACAACAAATAATAATAAATAATGCTGCCTCTGCCCACACCTTTAGCTGTGTGGCTCATTCCTTACAAGTTGTACCTCATTGTAAAAGTGACTAATTAGGCTTCCCAATAATATAAAATATAATACCAATTAGTATTATTAAAGGGAGAAATAACTGACTGAAATGATGAATCCAAACTGTTTTTATTTGAATATCTATATTTAATACACCTATATTTACTTCCAGTAATTTAAGTCTTTCCATGCATTTATAGTTTTTTATTGTGTTTTTATTTTATGTTACATGCATGAAGAGCATCCAATAATTTTCTTCTAGACTAAGTGCAATGGCAATAAAAGCTGTTCTGTTCTACCTTTTCAAGTTATAATCTACATACCAAAATCACTCTGAGACGAGACAGCGATTTATATCCTATGTATATGTGCAACAGTCCTTCTGGTGTTTCAGGTTAATGGGTTGATGCTGTTCAGTACTGCAGAACTAGGTGTTTTGATTTAAAACAATACAAGAAATACTGGAGTTAGCCTATCTACAGTTTTGATAAACTATGATAAATCACAAAACTGAGATACCTTGACCATTTTTGGTCACATGATTACGTCCAGGTGGAGTACATGACATTTGATTTTTATTTTCAGCTTTGTCAGGTGGTTTCCATGTTAAGTTTTGTGGGAATTGCAGAAGTGAAATTGTCCACTCAGTGTCTACAAAGTCCAAACTAAAGCTGACTGTGCAGACCTCAACAATGCAGCGGTTACTCAAACAAAGGCCTGCTGATTAATACGAAACATCCACACGGACAGCTCTTTGTCTGAAAAGTCCGATACACCGGGTCGGTGGTCGGTTTAGAAACATAGCAGGGGTCTATTTTTAGAGAAAGTGAAGAAACAAACAAACAGTCATGCGCCCCATCTCTGCTGCTGCTACTTCCCGGAAGCAAACGTGAACAGCAGAACCTGGGGGGTACAGAACAAAACATTAAAATATAAAGTCCCCCTACCTTGTCAGACTTTGGTTTGTTTTGGAGAAGCTGCTCCAGGTACAGATCAGAGAGGGCTGTCCGCACGCTGCACACAGGCTCCAGTATGACAGCGGGTTCGTTTTTATTGGATTTTAACGTCATCTTTCCGTCGAGATAAAAATAAAAAAAACGTGAACCCAACGTGCCCCGCTCAAAGTCCACGGGAGAGCTGGTGACTGAAAAAAAATCAGGTAATAAAACCTAAGGATGAGATAATCTGTGAGATAACAGCCCAAGGTCCTGATCAGCAGCAGGTGAGGAGCAGGAGGTTTCTGCTGTAAGGACACCGCTGACAAAGCAAGTAAACATCGACCTGCCTGCTCACAGAGGCTGGAGCGAGCGGCGTTCAGGGACCAGCCGTGGGCTCCGAAACCACAACACTCAAGTTGTTTACGTCTCAGTCCGTTGAAGTGCGTCTAAAGCAGAAGTGGATGCACGCCAAGCCAAACAAAAGACGCATTATTCATCATTTCCTGCGTCTGTTTCAACTAATTTATGCTAGGTTCGAAGCCCAGCAAAATACGGAGGAGTATTAGGGACATTTTAGATGGAAGAAATAATTTTCAGCGGGTCGAGATTAAAGTCGAAATGACGACAATAAAGTCGAAATTTTGAGATAAAAGGCAAAATGACGAGATAAAAGTGGAAATGCCGACAATAAAGCTGAAATACAATTTCATGATATTTCGGCTTTTTTTGTCTAAACTTCCACTTTTTTCTCGACATTTTGACTTTTCCAATACCTTTAGCGTATTGGGCCTAATTCTTTAACAGTGATTTACAACTGGTGATGCTCCAGGAGCTGAATTTGTTGAAAATTTCATCTATTCAAATATAATCCCTAAAACTATTGCTGTTTGTACCTAAGTCAGGACACAAGAAACTAAGAAGAATAGGATACCCAAGAAGCATGTTGCATTGTTACAGAAGTCTTGGGACATACTGTAGCTATCTAGGCCTATGTTCCTACATTTTATTTTACTCAATTTTCCTATAATTTAGTGCATTTTTTCGTAAATTTCCAAATCTTTTAATTAAGGTTGCCCCTTATTTCAAGAAAAGAGCCAAACTAAAGATGCTCAGAGACCTCAAAACTCCACCAAGACATTATTGCTACCAGCCTCGGAGGAACAAAGGGCCCGGTGGATTCATTTTATTTTTGAAGGGAATGAGCCAGCTACAGTCAGCTATAACTTGTGTGTTCCAGTCGCTACATGTCAGACAGCTTCTCCAACTTCAGTCAGTTCAACAAGGACTGGCAACTAGACTTTTCCTGAATCCGGGCTCAGTACCAACAATCCATCACCAAACCTGATGATGAAAATGTGAGTATTTTAATGCTGTGTAGTATTTATTTTGCTCATTGCTACAAGCTAATGCTAACAGCAGGGGTAAATGAACCAGAGGTAACTTCAAATGTTCGTCAATGTTCACGTTACTTGTTGAAAGTTTGAAGGGTAAACTTCAGTGTATGAACCTTCCTACATTGGTCAAGATAAGTTTAAAAGTTGGCTGAATATAATCAGTCCTTTACCCACCCCATTACCCCTCCGTTTCTGCTAACATTAGCCTGGAAGGTAGACTAAGTTGCGACTGTCCCACTGCTGTGACTAAGACCAGGTTAGCATGCTATGCGTTAGCCTGTGATGTTTGGAGGAACGAGCTTCACTGTTATCTGCTAACTGGCATGAATTTGCAGTTTGTGTGTTCAGGAAGAGAAGTTTAACAGTTGGCTGAATATAACCAGTCCTAAACCCTATTACCTCTCCGTTTCTGCTAACATTAGCCTGGAAGGTAGGCTAAGTTGCGACTGTCCCACCAAGGTGATGAAGCCCAGGTTAGCATGTTGTGCGTTAGCCTGTGATGTTTGGGGGAATGAGATTCGCTGTGAAGTGGTAACCGGCATGAATTTTTGTGGTCCATGTGTGTTCAGGACTGTAGGCGGCGCATGGCTGGAGCGGCAGTGCGCTCCACTTCGCTTAGATACACTGCAGGTCTATCATGAAGTCCCTGTATGTTACTGTGTTTGCCGCGACTCTGCTCAGGCTCATGAGCATATTAAGGGAACCACCCTCAAAACCAGCCGTTCTGAACAGAGGGGCTATATGAGCATGGAGAGAATGCAGCTGTGCTTGATTCATAGGCTTTTTGGACCAAAGCATGTTACTAATGTTTCATGAAGACATCAATGATCCATGTTAAACTGCAGGATAGGACCAAAATATGGGACCTTTTAAGCCTAAAATCTCTTCTGACTGAAAGCCTTTCACTTGGCTCCCTCATCTATAAGCAGCTGAAAAACAAGTAACAGTAGAGTAATACCTGCTGCAATAATGGCGTTTGATATGCATTTCAAAAAGTGGCGCTTTGTATGACTCATCAAAATCTAACAAGCATTTGTATTTCCAGTGATTCCTTTACATTCAATGCAAATGTTATAAATTTCCGACAGTACTTGAACGCAGCATTGCTGCAGTTCTCAGCAGAGCAGCTCTACTGTATGAGCCTCCCAGGCAAAAATAACGGAGTGCCACTGAGCACCAACTCGCAGTCTAGCAGCTCGTTTATACATGTAAACTGTAAATACACGTTATGTGGAGCTAATAAAAATACATACAATTTGGGGAGAACAGACGCAGCATGTAGAGTATCAATTCATTTCCGGGAAGACACTCTCGCGATAAATTGAAACGTAGTAACAATCACGACTGGTCTTAAGTGGTTTCCATACAACAGTGTGGTCAACTGGTGATGTTGATCTACAAGAGAGGAGCTGTCAACTGTTGACCAATAAATTATATAAGCTGGATGATAAATGTATCCTTAAAGCTCCAAAGTAGACTACATTTCTTCTGTCCTGTTAATGAACAGAGATGCAAATTTAATCAATTCAATTCATTCTGATTACAAAGACTGGCGTCTGGATTTTTTTTTTACGTACTTAAAATTATGAATTAAAACTTTGGTTCACGGTTAATACATCTTTTTATTTATAGCCTATATAAGACTTTTTTTTTCTTTTGAGGCCCGAATGTGCAGGAGCAAAAACCAGCCTTAAAAGCACTTTTTTGACATAGAATCAGGCAAAAAAAATAGATGTAACTAAAATGATATTAAACCAGGTATGAAGAGTTATGATTCCCCTATAAGTAATTTCTAAAATAACCTCTAGAGGAAGCCATAGCGGCAGAATCGTTTCAACCATCTACATCAGGGATGGCCATCTGTGGTTACCATGATTACCTTTATTGTTTTCTCCAGTTCCAAAGGGCCGCGTCGTTACAGATTTAAGGATACTATCACCAAGATAATTATTTTTTCTTCTGTCATTTAAGCAATCAATACATATTTTTTAAATATGATAAAGTAAAGCAAAAAGTAATGAGATAAACATGGAATTAAAGCGATTAAAGGTTGTTTTTTTCAGGGCAATAAACCTGCAGTTTTTTTTTATTAATCAAGGGATTCATTTAAGCCTTTTAACCAGTAATTTTCACAGATATACAACCTGTCCAGCTGGCAGAGAAAAATTGATTGTTAGTGGTTATTTTAAGCTTGTTTGATTTGATTTTTCCCCCCCAAAATACTTAAAATGTTCCATAAAAGACCTTTGCAGAACTATTACAGCAAATTCTATCCTATCATTTTGGGCAGCAAATATAAAAAACAATTATTAAAATGTATTAAATATAATTGGTGTCATTGTGGCAAATCAGACTGAAACACCTCATCACAGATTTTTGGTTTTTATCATTATGGTTGCAATTTTTGGAAATTGGATATTGACTGTCAGGCTTCACAGAGTGTTGTGGAAAACCACACGTGGCCCACTCCTGATCTACATTACAAACATTCCTTCAATCATATTATTTATATCTGTCATATCTTCTTCACCCATCATAATGAAAACTACAGAAGCTCAAACCAGGATATTACTTTCATTAAATATTCAGATGATACAGATTTCTCACAAACTCTGATGAGCAGCTCCAAAAAGAGATTGAGGGAAAATTCTCAGGACCTTTACATCTCAACAACAAAAGAGCTGCTCATTGACTTCTGCCATGATCCCCACCTACAAAGGTTTAAATTAGTTTTCTAAGTGTTTTATCACAACTTTGCTGAGTTTGTTTTATTTTTAACCCACTTATTGTGTTTTACCTCTTTTATTGTAGTTCTTTATTTCAATGATTAATTTTCCTTATGAGTTTAATTTGTTTTAATGTACTTTCAGTTTCAGTTCATCTCTGTTTTTCTGTCTGTCACTCCTTTGTAAAGCACTTTGGGCTGCACGTTATGTATGAAAAGTGCTTCATTAATAAACTTAACTTGATCTGCATTAAACATGAACATAATGAATTTCCTGTAACAAAATCCTGCATGCCATCAGGTTGGCAAATTTATGTTGTTCAGGGCTCTGGCTATGCTACATAAGTATTTCAACAAAAAGGTCACAATTTGTGGCATTATTATGAATAAAATTTTCACATAGTTCATGAAAAATGGATGGGACCACAGAACGACTCCCCTTTGTTGACCTTAGGAGTGCTTCTTCAGTTTAAGGCATACATCAACACTGGAAACAGAAGCAGAGCCTGTCACTGTAGCTGTGGGTGTGAATCTCTGGGTCATTAACCTCCAAACAAAGAAAGGGCCTTTCATGCTGTCATCTCATCAGAGCGACGCACACTATTTCACAGTTTCGCCTGATTTCCTCTTTAGATTCTCTCTTTTTTCAGCATCTTGTTCAATCAATAATATCTCCTGTCATGTCACACCTACTTGCCTCTCTTCTGCAGACAAGTTGTTCTCCAGCTTCATGTTTCCTGTGCTGTTTTTTTCACTTGAAACTTGAAACACAGCAGCAGCCTGATACCTTTAAATGCCAGCTTTCTCAGGAAAGACAGTAGATGCACTTTTTCATGGAGTCATTTTAGCTCTCAGGCCCTTCCTGTTATTAAAATCAAATGTGTCCTATGAAAAAACACATAATTAAATTTGAAGGCAGTGGAAGAAGAAGTAACCCTATTGTGCTCATGACAATCCAACCCAATCCAATCCAATTTATTTATATAACACATTTTAAAAACAATCAAGTTTACCAAAGTGCTGCCCAGTGACTACCAAGCAGGAACAGAATAAAATGAAAATACAATAATAAAAACTAAGAATTCAGATGTCATTGCACAGAGGTGACACTTTTCTGCAATCAGACATGTTCAAGTTGGATTGAACAGAGTACAAGAGTTCATACTGCCTCTCTCCCCTCAGAGGCAGTATGACTTAGGCCAAATGACTTTATGTAGAGCTGTTGCGGGCAGGATTGCAGGAGAAGCTTTAAGGAGATTGTACGTTGCATTTCATTGCTCCTTTTTTTTGGATTAGATTATGAGCAACCCTAATGTGAAGTGGTGCAGGGTTGTCATTTTTTGTTAAATCTGGAAGTGAGCTCTCCGTTAGCTCCACTGACATGAAGAGTGGATGTTCTTTTTGTGTGTTTTTAGAATTATTATAAACCATAAGGTTCGTGGTTAGTGGTGCAGCCAGAAATTTTAGGCCCTGTGAAGAAAGTAACATTTGGCCCTATAGCTTCAGATGCAGGAGAAAACGCTCTTTAGCTGAAATTGTAGACTCAATAGTAAATTAGACTATGCACTTTAAAGAACTTTCTGACATTTTAAGCATTAGAAACGTTTGTCTTGCTCTATAAACTATTTTTTTTTATGATCCACGTATTTCAACAAGAAAACTGATACAGCAAAAAGCAAACATGAAACTAATTCCTCTAATAAATGTTCGCAGGGGCCTCTTTTTATGTTAATGTTATTGTGAGGTAGTTAATCGATCCAAAAGATGCCTGAAATATACTTTTTGCAGTCAAAAACAAAAAAACCTCAGTATTTTTGTAGCTGAAGAACTTTAAATGCCTCTGGCATAAGTTAATAAATTGATATATTACAAATACTGACAATATAGCTTTTTTAAGGGGCCCTTGAAAGTCAACCTTGCAGTGGACCTGCCTTATTCACTGTCCATAATCAGACAGATCCATCTTGCCAAGCTCCAATCTACAACAATTGTGGGCAACAAAGCAGCCCAATCAGAGGCTTTCAGAGCAGGAGGATGTTGGAGCTACAGCAACAGTAGGAAGTGACTGCTGGTACAGAGATTAGCATAGATGCTAACAGCTTCATTAGCAGTTTTATCAGATCTTGAAATCATGAAAACATGTTACCTAAAATACATTAAACACTCATGCAATAGTAAATTTCCACAGCAACATGTAACATGTTTTGACAAGTTTGTTTTAAGTAGGGACTTACATTCTGTAGCGCATTAGCATCCGCCTACTACATAATCTGATGGGGTCGTTATAAATGTGACTGACAGAATAATCATCCAATCACTTGTCAGATATGTTTCTGAAAGGATCTGCCCTCCCCAAACACTTTCTATGGGCTCTGTCCCAGATAGACTAGTGAAACATATTGAGCAGTTCATCTGGTGTGCCAGGTTACTTTGCAGTCAAAGGGCCTCAGAATCTGCCTAATGTTTCACTCTGTTATGGCTCCCTATCCATGATAGGACATAGTTCATGAGTTATTACATTTATCAAGATATTCTTCATAAATAAACTCTAATGTCAACATTTTTTAAGCGTAAACATAATCAGCAAAGCTAAAAGCTAAAGTGAGGCTATAAAGGGACTACCCTGCAGTTGCCTGACTTCAACTTCACCATCACTAGGCTACCAGGTCTTTATTTCTTGACTCTGTAATAAAAACATTAACTCTGTTGCCTAAGTTAGTTACTGACTTTTGTAAATTGTAAAAAAAAAAGCCTTAAGATTTATTAGTGGGGCATGTACCACCAAGTCTTTCCTCAGACCTTATTTCAGGTATTTGATCAAAAACTGATTCAAAAATCCCATTATCTTGAGATTATGAAACCAGAGATGTTAAAATGCCTGCTTGCTTCTTAGGTTCAGGACTCACTGCTGCACCAGTTTGTACATAAATTTGTTGTTTGGGACTCTGACAAAACAAGAAGATAAGATATTGTCTAAAGGTCATTAATCACTTTCTTTGTCCAAAGACAAAAGACAATGAGAGATGGGCACAGTTACTTAAAATTCAACCCTGTGAACAGTTAATCCATTTAAATGAGGCTCTGACTTCAAAAGCATTTATCGTTATTTGGTTAATTCTCTTAATTATTAATTTAAGATGAACTTTGATATGCAATGTTAAATCCAAATACAACTACTTGCAGTGCTACTAGATTCAATCTTTGATAAATCAAAACATAAAAATGATTATACATACGTATTGAAAAAAAAATTCAAAAATTCTGATATATCATGAAGCTTTCAGTCCAGACACTCTCTGAACTTTATGGTCAAACAGAGTTTATGTAGTTTGAGCACTGAAGTGCAAAAGAAAACTAACAACAAAAAGGAAATGCAATTCACTACAAAAACACTGCAACAATTACTAAACACCATTAAAAATACAGAACACCAGAAGTAAGAAAACATGCATAAATACAAAATGTGCTGACAAATTCAATAAACAACAGAAAACAACACATTGCAATCTAAAATACATTAATGAAGAGAAAACACAACAGAAACTTTGAGAAAACCACAAATCTGCAAACACAACATCCAATTAATATTTTTTCTTAGAAATAAAGAAAACATGAGAACAGATAAAGAAAATAGGAAAACATAACAACAATCTAAATCCCAATAAAACACAACAAAAAAGAAAACTTGGCAACATATTAAGAATACAACAACTAAAGAACAACAACAAATACAACATGCAAAAACAACAAATAGACAAAACAGCGACAAATCAATGCAAACAACTAATTAAAAACACAACAAATAAAATAATTTGTTGTTGTATTTCTCTTTTTCTCTTTTTCCTTTTTGTGCTTTTGTTAATTTTTTAATGCCCTCACTTGCTCTTGTGCTTTGGTACCTATTTTTGTTTTTTTTTGAATAAAGATGTCTTTTATCTCTACTATGTTTTATTTTCTGTTGTTTTTAGATTTGCCGTGGGTTTTACATTTAAATTAGCCTCATCTGAATTATTAATTTATTTTAAGAGGAAGATATTTTTTGATTTGTTGTTCTTTGTTATCATTGAATTCCTTTCTTGATGCTGACTTTTCTTACTTGTTTTAGTATTTTGTTAAATTTCTTGTGTTTCTTATTTGTTGAGTGTAGTTTTTTATATTCTGTGTTTTTTTGTTCTGTCTTTCAAAATTATTTTTTGTTTTTCTATTTTTTTTATGATTTGTTGTTCGGTGTGCTTTGATTCAATTGTTATTTTGGTTTTTATTGTGGATTTTTAATTAATTTGGTATTATTTCTCATCGTTTTTAATCTTCTATTTTAAGTTTACATTCTACTGTTATGTTTTTTGATTTACTGTTAGGTCTTTTGGACTTTTAGGGCCATCTTTAAGTGAAGTACAATACATCCCACAGAATTCAGAGGTAGCTGTAAATTTTCATTGATAATAAAAAGGATCAAAAAGTACAAGTAGACAGATAGCTTCTTAATTACAGTAAACAAGTAAATGTAATCAGGTCAAATCCACAGCTGGACTAGAGACCAGATACGCCACAAGGAATTGTGGGCCCCATTAAAAGACACCATTGTGGGCCCCCGGCACAGCAACAGTAACCAAGGAGGGTGGTGCTTCACAAAAGAGGGCAGGACTTGAATACTGCTCAATCCCAAAGAGCGCACTTGTGGACTCACAGACTTTGGGTGCTCAATGTGAGTGCGTGGGTGTTGTTCGACTGTGACATCATGAAGTCCATGAGGGCTCAGATGTGGACTTTTTAGGTTGCAAATTATGCTCTTTCTGTAAATCTGCATGTAGACTTTCCTGCAGATTTGTCAAGTACACTGCAAAATCTGATAGTGTGAAGGACATGGTTGTCAAGCCCCTCGCTAAATATACACGGTTGGTCATGTTTTGAGGCAGTACTCTTGTTAAAATGATGATACTGATAATTAACACAAGCAGGGACATGATGTAAAAACATTCAGTTTAAATGAAAATTGCTTGTTTATTTATTTTGTGGTTGTTTTTAAGAACAGTGTATAAATACTATGTAAAATATTCATGACTTGACTTTGATATTGTGCTTAAATATAAAATATTTAAATGAAAACACACAACCTCCAGTGAGCTTTTTCCTGATTTTGTTTTCAAGGGATATGTGATGTCACAAAAGTGTGTCCCATTACTTTTTTTTCCAGATTCTCAAGCCATCGTGGACTCACACCTGACAGCATTCAAGTCTGGGCTCAGTGTGGAGGCTGGACATTGGGGTTGTGCAAAGAGTCATTTCATTTCTGTGCAGTGGGTGGCGTCAGTTCATCCATATGGTGCTTCTCCTGCCGTTTTTCAGCCCGCAGAGGTAGGCGTGTTTACAGCAGGTCCCCCTGCAGAATTAGAAGCTGTACATACACTTGTGGTTAATCTTTACAGCAATGACCTCACTTGGACATGAATTTTAATTATTGCTCAATTTTAAATGAGGGGAAAGAGACTCTGACACCGAAGGAGAAACAGGCACTCAGAAGGTACTTCTCAAGAGGCATATAGTTTTCTGAATTTTGGACTGAAGCTGTGCCTCCTTCAGGATGTTTGGATCTTTAAATCAGAGTCTGAGAGCTGCCCTGAAACAGACTCAGGTGCTTTCAAGACACTGGAAACTAATCACACAGACACGAGCGTGTGCCGCGCGCTCTGCAACTTTTCATGTACGTGAGGATCACCTGGGTGAGTCGGATCCCGACACTGATCTGTGACACACAGTAATACACTTTAAAAACAGCAATGCCTCATATGAGCAACATATTCTGAAGAGCTTTGAGACTTAAACGTGCAGAACATTTTTGGTCCTTTTAACTCTTAGGGCTGGTTTAACCTTTTGATGCGCAACAAAGTGACCCAGCTGAGTTTTTATTATTTAGCCTATCTTTGCAATAAATGAATTTCATCATTCAGTCTTCAAGGTATTCATCAATTAACTTGTTTTTAACCGCCTTATATCCTTGTTTTATTTTTCCCTCCTTACTTTTTGTGTAACACGCCTTGTTTTATCTTTGCCCCTCTAACACGGGGTCAAAAATGACCCATATCCATTTTCTGTGTTATTTCAAGCATGGCTGAGTGTTTCTGTGATTTATCTTTGAAATAAATTTATTTCATGAGTAACTATTACAACTATGCACTATATTATTGTTATACACAAATCATTTTTATTTTCCTGCCTTACTTTATGAACAATCACACCTTGTGTATTTCTACATCAAGTTTACACACATGGGTCAGAAATGACACACATGCATCATAAAAGTACTTTGTGGGGAACTAGTAGGTGTAAGTATTTTTATGTATTTATTTATTTATTTTATGATTGTTCCAACCTTACCTTAGAAAAATAAGATGACAATTCTGTAAGACAACTGTAATAAGGTTTAGGGTACCTTGAGAGAGAGAATACATTTCTTATTAGAGAGTTTAAAGTTGTAATTTTAAGCAAGCTAGCTAGCTGTTGACATTACCCATTATAGTTCTAATTTAGTTGATAAGCTTTATAGTGAGCTATCTATTTTGCGAACTTGATTGCTAAGCTGCATGCATAAAATTGATATTGGTGATATCAACCATAGTTTAGATCTACTATTTCTCAAAATTGGAGCACATGTACTCAATTTTGGTCAACTAGTGGGTGAGCAGACTTTAATGAGCAAAGTGTCACAAGTACTATGAGTAGATTGAAAAATGTTTACCAGTACTACAAGTAGACCGTTTTGGGTCTTCTAGTACTACTAGTAGACTTAAAAATGTTCATTACTACTAGTAGTAAGCCTTATATGCTAATAAGGGAGCGGAAAAAATCAAATTCAGGCTACCCGTTGGCTTTCAGAAATATTACAACCAGTAGTAGTACTACTTTAAAAGTGTTACTAGTAAAAACTCAAAGCTTTACTAGTACTACTAGTAACACAAAATTGTTTACTAATAGGTGATTTTGCTTTACATGTAAGGTCTACTTGCACACTAGTGTGCCAAAAACCTTTACTGGTTAAACAGAATTTTTGTTTAGTAGTAATTCTATTCATTCATTCATTCATTTGGGCTGGAGCATATCCCAGCGGTCATTGGGCGAGAGGTGGGGTACACACTGAACCGGCTGCCAGCCGATCGCAGGGCCACATAGAGAGACGGACAACCATTCATGCTCACACTCATACCTAAGGGCAATTTAAAGTCACCAGTCAACCTAATGAGCATGTTTTTGATCTGTGGGGGGAAGCCGGAGTGCCCAGTTAGCACAGTTAAGTTTGCACACATGGGTCATTTCTGACCCATGTGTGCAAACTTGACATTGTGATATAAAAACTGGTTCTGTAGAATAAACTGGGAAAAACGAAAATAAGGATATGGGGTGATCAAAAACAGGACAATCAAAGAATACTTGGAATAATTTATCATAAAATGAATTGATTTAAAAAGATGGAACAAAGATGAACTTAGCCAGCATTAAAAAGCCATAGAAATAAATGCATTTCTGACCCATGTTGTGCAGGTTAATACTAGTCACACTCAAACCACTAAGCACAAAAAAATTACTTTTTTAAATCAAGCTTTAGAAATATAATACATTAAAATCATACTTTGATCCAGCTCATTTTTTCAGCTCCTTCTGACCTAACTATTGATCTTAAATACTAATTGATTTGTAACCCTTTAAATGCCAGGTTTTTGTCATGATGCCATCATGTTTTCAGATGGGAAGAATGAATTATTTTCAATAAACTGCATGCAAATAAGACTTGTAAATTGGGATTATTACAGCCTGGTAAAAACCTTTTCATGAGGTAGCCAGGCTTGATTTTTAAACAAACTTCACTCACTCCTACTGATACACATCAGATAGGCATTCAAGATTTTACGCCTTTAAATGCTTTTTTTTTTTTTAAGGAATTTTATATGCTGTATATGTGTTTATATATGTATATATATGTATGTATGTATGTATGTGTATACATATATATATATATATAATAAATGTGCTAATGAGAAAGTTTTCAGTCCATTCAAAGTACACATCCTAGTTACCAAAATAATTGAAAAAATATAACTCATATTTCATGCTTATGATGACCCTGAGGCTTCTGTGAGTCCCTGGGCAACTATCGACCTTTGCTTGGTTGTAAAACCGTCTTTTGCTGTATTCGTTATTAATATTTGTTCACTGAATCTCCAGAGCTTCACTATGGAGGGACAGGGATGTGTTTTAACTACATTTGGCTGCGGGATCACTGCCGCTCTGAGTCTTCATACAACTCCAAGACAAACCAGAGAAACCTGGACACCGCTAGTATAGACCTGAACATCCGTCCTGAGAAGACCAGCGTCGAGGATGGACAGCTCGTCCTCACATGTAAGTCAGCAAGACTAAATATCTGTCAAATGTGGGTCATAATTAAGGCTGGGTGGAATGGACCAAATATCAAATTTGGATGATTTGTAGCTGAATAGTGATGCACATTATACATCTCTTTTTTTAAGTCAAGAAACAACAAAAACAAAATCAGTTTTATGTTATATCCTCATGGACAAAATGGCAGGTGTCACATGGGCACTTTTTCAGTCAGCCACCTCAGAAACATTAAAAGGAACTTCCTTTTTGAGGAAAAAGAAATCCCTTAAAGGTAAAGTATTTTGTGTTTTCTCACTGAAAGGTTTAAAGGTCGATGTCCTTGTCTGTTTGGTTGTTTACTTCATGTTTTGGTAGTCTACTAAGCAAGGATTTGATTCAAGTTGGATAGAAAAAAGTATCAGATACAGCCCCCCCTTTGGAAACACTCAGGTCTGAGGGGGTGTGAAGGCTCTTTGCTGATTGGCTGCCCAAATAATTCCTGATGCCATGGGGGAGAAGGGGATACAGGCTGTGGAGCGGGCTTGCAAAACAATCATACGCCTGCCTTTGCTGAGCAGAAAACACGTGTAGGTGGAGGCTGTATAGTTATTGCATAACAAACCAAGGAAGAAAAAAAAGAGTGCTTTAAGGGACATTTTTTCTAAAGAGGCATATCACATTTCTCTGTGAACTGAGAGTTAAGTAGAAGGTGTCAAGTTCTTCTGCTTCCCAAGCCCCTTCTAACAACATTAAAAGCACAGAAAATTGATTTTGTTGGACATGAGACTTATCCTTTGTGTGTTATAAATGTTAAGGTCCAGTATTACCTCAGGCATTTTCTCTAGTTTTCAAAAGCCAGATAAATTCTTTATTGCTATAGTTGTAGTTATCACTGAGTTCTTTTGAGCAGCTTACAGAGTGAACCAAAAGGCAACCATTAACAACTTTTCTCCCTCAGACTTTTTACAGTTTGTAAATAAACATTTTGATTAAACAGAGTCCTTAATTCGCAGCTGAGAGCTAACAGTGGTTCTCTGGATGTCATCATTTGTTATTGTTTTGATAAATCACTTTGTAAGGAAGAACTCACACACTGTGCAATTAAATAGATAATACTTATTAGTACATAGCTGGTTTTTCTGTGATCAGTATTTAATTGGGCCTGGTGTCTTTTTTATTAATCAGCATTAATATAAGCTATACTAACATAAAATATACTGTCTTGGGCTGTACTTCATGTAAAAATGTGTCAAAACATCATGATACACTGCCAAGCCCCAGCAGGAATAAATAGATTTAGATGTGGTTTGTGGCATCAAAACACATGTTACTGCCTGCAACCCAGAGCAAATGAATGAATGCATCAAGATATAATTGTACCCTGGTTTGTATTCGGCAGGATAAAGTTAACTGATTCACGAAGATAACTGATTCACGAGTGTGAATCATTTATTAACGAATGCCACTTTGTTGTGATTTTTCTGGTTGTAAATGTTTCACTGATGCAGTGGTGCAGATTTAGCTCAGGTGCTAACCAGTATTCATTCTTTTGTGTTTTTGTACCAAAATCTGGGTTGGTATGCCAGTGTTTTGGTAAATTGTCAAACCAGATATTTTATAGAAATTATGGTTAATTTACAGCTGTTAATCTATGAACTCTGCTAGCTTCATGTGTTTTTCTATACTCTGCTGCACCTCTGACATACTTAAAAGACAATATTTTGTCTTTAGTAGGACACAATAATGAACTAAAGAATTAAAAAAAAAGGTCAAGTATTATTTTATGTTTTGTAAAAAAAAAATCCTTGCAGACCTGAGTAGTAAAATTTGATGATAGATCTGTTTTGTTAGTTTCAATATTTTTGATACCATTGAATGAAAAATACACTGCCCGGCCAAAAAAAAAGTCGCCACGAAAAAACAGGGTCACACACTCTAATATTTCATTGAACTGCCTTTAGCTTTGATTACAGCACAAATTTGCTGTGGCATTGTTTCAATAAGCTTCTGCAATGTCACAAGATTTGTCACAGATCATAGCACTGCCCTCACAGGCTTGTACAGTAGGCACTAGGCATGACGGGTGTATCACTTCTCCTGCCTCTCTTCTTACCCTGATGCTCCCATCACTCTGGAACAGGGTAAATCTGGACTCATCAGACCACATGACCTTCTTCCAGTCCTCCAGAGTCCAATCTTCATGCTCCCTAGCAAACTGAAACCTTTTTTTCCAGTAAGCCATACTGTTTAGTGGTTTTCTTTAGGCTACACAGCTGTTCAGTCTCAATCCCTTGAGTTCCCTTCACATTGTGTGTGTGGAAATGCTCTTACTTTCACTATTAAACATACTCCTGAGTTCTACTGTTATTTTTCTTCTATTTGACTTGGTCAAACGTTTAAGTGATCGCCGATCACGATCATGCAGGCTTTTTTTCGACCACATTTCTTTCTTGAAGACGATGCTTCCCCACTATCCTTCCAGTTTTTAATAATGCGTTGGACAGTTCTTAACCCAAGTTTAGTAGTTTCTGCAATCTCCCTAGATGTTTTTTTCTGCTTGATGCATGCCAATGATTTGACCCTTCTTAAACAGACTAACATCTTTTCCATGACCACAGGATGTGTCTTTCCACATGGTTGTTTAAGAAATGAGAAGTGCATCAGCTGGGGTTAAACAAGTTGTTGCCAGCTGAAAGATAATCACACGTGCAGTAATTATCCAACAGGAGGCTCGTACCTATTTGCTTAGATAAATCCAAGTGGTGACTTTTTTTTTTGGCCAGGCAGTGTATTATGATATTGTACCATGTTAAAAACATGGTGTTGAAAAAGTGTATTGTAATATCAGTCATCCCTGGTTATTGGATTTAGCCTGTCAAAAAGACTATTTCAATTTTAAAAGTTTTTAAATTTTATATAGCAGGTTGACTGAGACATGTCTGAATGCATTTTAAATGGCTAAAGTGACTCAGTAGTTATATACGAGTTTCGTATAATAATTCTTCATGAATCCACAACCCCAAATAGACTATTTCCTTTAAACAGTTTAGGCCTATTGTTTGCTAAGGATGGCAGGCCCAGTGCAGAATGAAGACTGTAGAATGAATGCAGAGCTGTTGACAATATGGTGCAGAGCGGCACTAAACTGACCAATTACCACTGACTGAGCAGATCAGTCAACCAATTAGAGCAGACTGAACATTAGAGATTGTGAACATACTCTGGCAGCCATTAAAACAGATTATATGAACCCAAGTTAAGTCAATATATGGTCTTTTTAAGATAAATTATGTTTATGATTATATTCACCAGGGGTATTTGACGGCTTTACAGTATGTATCTCGATACAGGGATGGTAATATAACGTATTGCAATATCATAAGCAGGGCATTGTTTCACAATTTTTCTAACTAAACAGTCAATGAAAAAAATGTTAGAGCTTTAAAAACCTACTTTACCACATTCATAATAGTAAAGCCTCCAATCTGTGTTACTTATAAAAGTATGGCTCCTACAACATGGATAAAGTCAGTTGTCAGAAATAATAACAAGAAATGTAACTGAGAGACTGAGACTAAAATGGCTCAGTGCCTGCTGCCAGCTACTGGCTGGAGGCTGAACTGCAATACAAACAAATGTTCCAAATTTGTATGTATTCTTTAACTAAAATATCACCGCCCATCCATCCATCCACCCATCCATTCATTCATTCATCCATTATCTATACACCTTATCTTTGTTGGATTTGCAGGGGCTGGAGCCTACCTCACTTGGCATTAGGCAAAATACACTTCATGGTGCAATACACCATGAAGTAAATGTGGAGATATACTTGCTGTTAACTTTCCAGATGCATGATGGCCACCTTGCGCCCCCTATGTGGGATGAACTTGTCGGTTGTGCAAGTTGTCCATAATTAATGAAAGGCAGACATGAGCTGCAATCTACACATGACCGTTAGGATCAGTGTCGAGGCAGAGGTGAGATGACAAATTGATCACAGCAGCAGCAGAAACAACCGTAACAGAGGGTTTTAACCTGTACAGACACAAACATGACTGTTCATCCAGCTGATGATGAATAAAATATATTTTAGAAGTTCACAAACAAGGAAATTAGTTTGGTGTAATAGTTTAACTGGTGACCATGTAAATTAGTGACTTTGATTTGACACTGTGTGTGTTTATGTTAGCTTAATTTCTTTGGCTGTTCTTTCTTACATATAAACCTCTGATCAGTATTTTTTTAACAACTTTATCACTTTTCCATATCAAAAACACTGACATCATTGATTAAGTATTTCTTACAGAAGTTGTGAGCCCACCCCCACCCCATCCAGGTGGCATCCCCATAGACAAATCTACATAAACACTCACATATCAAATGGATTAACAGTACAGCAAGAAAAAACAAACAAACAAAAAAAAACAAACAAAATGAATATACACAAATACAATAAACAGACGCAGACAAAAAAGACTCAGCCCAATCTGTGAGGATCACTATAACACCAACATTCTGGACCTCTAGCATGAGGAAAAAATAAATAAATGAGACAAGTCCCAACAGTCAAAATATGGGCATTGATAAGACTAGGACAGCAGTTAAAGAGAGAGAAAAAAATGAAAAGTAATTAATTGATAAATAAAAGCAAGGTGTCAGGCAAAAGGCAGACTCTTGATATGAGCTATGAACTATGACCAGGTTCTGCCATATTTATCCTCCAACC
Source organism: Cetoscarus ocellatus (assembly GCA_037902135.1). Lineage (NCBI taxonomy): Eukaryota > Metazoa > Chordata > Actinopteri > Labriformes > Labridae > Cetoscarus > Cetoscarus ocellatus. The sequence goes on along the minus strand of JBAMNC010000145.1, from coordinate 384,711 downwards.
CGTGTACTGTATACCTGTTTTTTTCCAGAGCCAATCCCAACATCACCTCTCTAATCCAATGAACATAGGAGGGACGGTTCTTCCCCTTCCAGTTCAGCAGTATAAGACAGCGGGCATGCAATGGTGCAAAGGCAATTACATTTTTGTGGAGGCCGGACAGCTTTAGCTCATCACTTACTACACCAAAGATAGCTGTCAAAGGGACAGGTTGAAGTGTTTTGCCAGGTATGGCTGAGAGTGATCAGAAGATTAAAGATCAGAAACCATACAAAGATGGACATGACCAAAACATGTGGCCCAAGGAAACAGGAGAATATTGACATCTAGGACAGTTTGGTGCAACATTAGGATATAATTTAGACAGTCTGTTATTAGAATAATGCAATCTGTGGACAATCTTAAATTGAATCAAGCCGTGTCTGATTCAGAAAGACAATGTGTGTATATGCTGTATGGTATTTTTCCAGGTATCTTCTGGTATTATTTCTCCAACTTCTCCTTCCAATGCATTCTTGATATTGTCCCATGTATGAGGTCAGCTATCCAGAATTAATGCATATATTTTTGATATTGCTCATTTGTTTAGTGGATTGACATTAAGGACTAAATACAGTAGGTCTTTAGGGGGTGGATTTGGATACCCTGGGAAAAATTAAGAGGCAAAACTCCGAACCTGCAGATATCTGAAGTAATGTGACTTTGGTAAATTATGATCTTCACATAAAATTTAAATGATGCAAAGCCATCACTGATCAGTATTTTTTGTAATACAATTCATTAGACCATAACACCGAGACTGCTACACTGTTTTATGGAGTATACTGCAGAAATTGAGGTTGATGGTGTGGTCTGACCACTGGTCATCAGTTTTCAATAAATATTTGTTGATGATATTGATTATTGGTGTTTATTTTGTTACTTGTTACTTACTGTCATAGTTACCGCCATGCTTGCAGTTTACTTCTAACACAACAGGTAGTTACATTATAGCCTGAGGCTTTTTTGCACTCTCTAGTGGTATCCTCCAAAAACGTGTCCCATACGGGCAAGTATATAAACAAAAACCCTCATGACAGCATGTATTCTGTATTTCCAGCCTAAAGCAACCAAAGAGCACAAATGCTATGCAATGTAAAAAATGGCAATCAAACTTGTATCTTGGATGTATGTGCAGGTCTAAGTATCTGAATCAACATCAGAAGGAAACAGTGTTACAGTATCAGAAAATCCCTCTATGAAGATTATCCACACTCTAACCCTTTTTGACTTCCATCATCCTCCTAATAACCCACATGGAGCAAACCTTAGAGCAATCCCTCACTGAGCTGCTCCCTGGAGAGACCAGAGCAGGCAGTAATTTAACCAGCTACAACCTCCCAGCCAGCTGCAGCAATCCCTTATTATGTCTCCAGCACTGTGGCTGCCTGGCCCTGCACACGGAGAAGACATGTGGGAATTAGGAGGCGGCTTTAGAGTAAGAGGAATAAATGACCTCACAGCCGGAGCAGCAGGAGCCGGGTGGGAAAGAAACAGCTGTAAACGTTAGGTTCACACCCCGCCCAGACTCTGCGAGGAGCTCTAATACACTACAGCAGTGCTGTCAGAGTCTAGCTTGGAAATGTTGCACTTTCTCTCTCGTTCTATGCCTCTTTTTCTCTGTTTCTGGGCTTTTTTTAGCTTTTACTTCTCAGGGACGGACTGATGCCTTTTATGTGTGTCTGCTCTCAAGCTTTGATTGGATTTTTCATTCTTGCAGCGTCACTATGAGCACAAAGCGTCACTCTGAAGCTTACAGAAAGTGACAAATGGGCCTTGTCAGCCCCGAGACATTTGATGATGAACACTCTCCTGTGGGTGTGCTGGCACTAACACTCTGTCTGTCTGTCTGTCTGTCGTGTCTGTGGGTCAGACTCAAGGTCAGTTCAGTCTGCTTTGACACTGGGCCGTAGTGGATCGTTTTTCTAAATGCTTGTTGTCAGTGATGCAGAATGAAGCTACAGGCTTTTATTAAATTTAAGTTGCCCTCCCTGTTTATATACTGTATCCTTATTCTACTGCCTTAACTCATCAAGTACAAAACCATCATTAAATCAACCAGTGTTCCAACTCGAGTGCTGATCAGTTCAAATTGTTTATACTAATTGATGAACACTCGTATATTTATAGATGGATACAAGGTATGGCTATTAAATAATGAGACTGCGCTTATGTGGATAAAACCACGGTTAAAGTGCACGTGTTTTTGCTAAGGCATCTGAATATCATTAGAAAAGTATTTGCCAAAGTTCTCCCAAAACTTCTGTATCCTTTTTCAGCTGCCTTTCTCATCAAGTACAAAACAACCATGAACTCAATCAGTGCTCCTTGACCAGTTGAGTGGTGATCAATTAAAATTGTTTAAACCAATCGGTCAACACTCATATAGATACAGATACAAAAGAAAAATCCCAAGAGACATATCGGAACACACTGAAGTAAATACATTTTTAGGATTGAGTACGTACGTAAGTGTTTTGGGACAACTTTGGCACAAACATTTGCCACCTTCATTCATTTTCATTTTGTATGCTAAATTCGCGAAACTGTCTCTTTGTCAATGGAGAGCATTTCTGCCATCATTCTTATACTGAGTTTCCTGATTTTCAAGTTTTAAGGTGGACTGTGGTGCACTCAAATTTGGGAAAGGCTGGATTAAAGGATTATTTTAACACCCCTGAGATAAACATATAAAACACAATTAATAAACTTAGATTGTCTGGCAAAGGTAGCTGGTAATTCTGTCTCACCTGTTTACCTACTTATTAGATGTTCATTAATGATACTGAATTGTAAATACAACTATGCAAACAAGATAGGCCCTTCATTTGAACAGTTGGTAATCATAGTTTGAAGTTTTTTTAATACTGATGTCCATGTATAACCTACAAAGCAAACCCGACAGTATCCAGGAGATAAGCAACTTCTGTAGGATCATTCTTTGTCTTCAGTTTTGATTCAGACGAACGGATTTATATTTTCAGCTGAAATTTTTCCTGGTATAGTTTCTTTGAATAGGACATTGAGCTGCCATATTTTTTATCAGAGGGCATGTAACAATACACTTAAGACATGGTACTGTGTTAGCAAGATTTTTTTAACATCCATCCATTCATTATCTAGACCACTTATCCCTTTTGGGGTCAGAGGTGATATTGGGTGAGAGGCGGGGTACACCCTGAACCAGTCGACAGCCGATCATAGGGCCACATAGAGAGACAGACTACCATTCACACTGAGGGCAATTTGGAGTCACCAATTAACCTAATGAGCTTGTTTTTGGTCTGTGAGAGGAAGCTGGAGTACCTAGAGAGAACCCACACATGCACAGGGAGAACATGCAAACTTCACACAGAAACGCCCTTACATACAGGGATCAAACCAGCAACCTTCTTGCTATGAGGCACACGCTACCTGCTGTGCCACTATACCACCCAGTTTTAAATGTGTATATCTTAAATCAGATTTCAGAGTCAAAATTTGAAACAAAAGATTGTTTTATTTTAATTCTGTCGCAATAAAATTGCAAAGTGTAATTTTGTCTTATTTTTGAGCCTCTCACCCTCATCCACACATGAGGAGGAAAAGCCTTTTACAATTCTTTGTCAGCCATTAATTTAAAATTTCCTTTTTCTGGTCCAGTTTTAAATCCCTAGTTGTTAGACTAGCTGATCAACAGCTTCCTACATCTTACGAGGGCTGATTGATAAGTTGTAAGCCTCATATTTAAGGGTTTGACTTTTGGCAGACATATTGCATTATTTTACAGCATAATCCCCTTCAGTATCTATACACTTTTGCCAGAGATGTTTAAGGGCCTCAGTGCCACTTTTAAAGAAGTCCTTTCCTTGACCGTTCAGAAAGTTCTCCACTGCATGTATGACGTCATCATCTGAGCGAAAGTGGGTACCGGAAATGGCCTTTTCAATTTTGGAAATAGATGAAAGTCTGATGGAGCGAGATCAGGCGAATAAGGCGGATGCTCAATCAATTCAAAGCCACAATCTTTAATGGCAGCCATGACAATGACAGACTTGTGAACAGGGGCATTTTGTCCGTTTTGCAAAAGTCACTTGCCTTGTTTACTTTAGAGGGCTACCTCTTCGACATAAACTGACCAAATGCAACCAGTCTTCGGGTACACAGCCTTAATTAGTCAGGGAATAGTAGAGCTGAAAAAGGACATCCCTGCTTATCTTCTTCAATACAAGGCTCACAACTTATCAATCAGCCCTTGTACTTTGACTCTTTTCTCTAGCACTGTTATTTTGGGGGCTGTGGACTAAAATGTCTGGTTACCCCTGAAGGGCAGAAGGGCACAAACATATATTTTTTTTTAACTTCAGATACAGTTTTTTAGAGATCATTGTAACTGACCAGGCTTTTACAGTGCAGGTCGTATCTTTCAAAAAGACAAAATAAGCTTGATTTTACTGTTACTATTAAAAATACATTCTGCTCATAAGGAACATGTAATCCAGAAAACTGAATTTCTGTTTTTCATTACTAAATGTATGCATTTGAAAAAGTATATGGTACTGAGAATACAGTAGTTAATTGCATTATTGATTTTATTTTACTATTACATTGAACTGTCAACATAACTGCTGTCACACTGTCACTTTAACATCACTGTCACTTTACCTTCCATGTACTGCACAGAATGCCTCAGTTGTCCTGATTAACACTTACTCCATTAGTTTTTATATTAATAATCGTAAATACCTCTATTTATTCTATTTTGTTTGTTTGCAACTTGTACAGTTATATTTTCCACGTCTATTATATGTTATTCTTTTGACCTTTAATGCATGCTACTTACCCTTGTACTTACCCTGTACTGCTGCAACACCTAATTTCCCCTCTGGGGATCAATAAAGGATTATCTTATCTTGATGATCAAATGTGATTGCTTGTTTCATGGCTTTTCCTAAAACAAACAGATCATCACAATAAGAGTAACAGGTTAAAACTGGATTGCTCTTACAATGAAAAAAACATCAGTATGTCAGTATCAGTATTGATATTAATATCTGTGTTAGCTAAAATGAGCTTAAAAAAATCAGAATCAGCAAAAATCTGATTTATTGTGCATATGTTTTGAAATTGGAAATGTGTTAATGTGGTTATTATAATTATCAGTGGTACAGAATAGTATGAAAAAAAACTTTATATCACCTCAAAACTTCATTCAAAAACTTACCCCCTCCAAAAAAAAAAAAATAATAATAATTGCTTGGTCTGATATGTGCAAATGAGTTTGTAATAAAGATGAGAATTGATAAGTTTTTGTTGATTCTGCTTATCAGTCTGATTCTTAAACAATTCCCTTATCAATTCCTGTGGATTTTCTGTGTGGGGAGAAGTTGGTCTACATAGCTTTAGCTTTAAAGTGGCAACAGTGTTAAACACGTGGCACTTCTGGTAGTCAATGTCATGGTGCATGAATGGATGCTTCTTCAAGTTGCTGCTGTTTTCACCTATTAAATGTCATGCAGGAAGCATCGATGTCCGTAAAATAAAGCCCCAGTTTTGATCAAATCCGCCCCATGTCTGCCATGACTACATTTTTGATCCTTTTATAATTTCTGCTGACTTCCTATGATAAGAGATATCTTTGATTTACCAGGCGTGCAAAGCAAAGTGAAGGAATTGATATGGGAATTGTGAAGCAATATAACTAATGATATTGATTCCTTGATTCAGTTGTTATTGATTCTTAGCTGGAATTGGTTTACAATTCCCTTCCCTAGTTTGCAGTGTTTCAGTATTTTATCATTGCTCGTTTTTGGTCGTCTAAATCAAGAAGTATCTTGTGTTGCGTGTCTTGTACTTGTATTTTTGTTTTTGTTATAGTGTTTATCAAAGTATATTAAAGTTTAAAACTGTGCTTTCATGACAACCTCACTGCTGTCTAACAGTTTTTCTGTCTCTGTGTCTCAGGGCCTGATGGTCATGTAACTAAGTACAGCCTGAGCTGGCTCGCTGAGAACAGCTATGAAGCGAAGAAGCAGACCCTGGTCCAGCCTCGAGTCCTGTGGAACTCTGATATCTATAACAAAGCGATTGTACCTGCTGCCAGATGGGAAAGGTTCATGAGCTCTGACGATGAAATAAAGATGTTTCTTCAGAACTATCTTCTGTATGGATTTGCTTTTGTAGATGATGTTCCACCTACAGTTGAGGCCACACAGGCGGTCACAGAGAGGGTCAGCATTATCAGGTGACAAACTGTCCTTTTCAGCTAACAGAGGGGTAGTTCAGAAAGTAATCTGTCCACTTTGATCTAATCTTTGTGAATTTCTTTTCACAAGAGAGACCACATATGGAAAAATGTGGAATTTTACTGCTGATTTTTCCAGAGGAGACACAGCTTACAGCACGCTGGCCATCGACCGACACACCGACACCACGTACTTTCATGAGCCATCTGGGTAGGTGCAGGGGAAATAACTAAAATGTGACTATGAAGTGTTGTTATGAAATTTGAAAAACCACCTGACATTTTTTTTTGCATTTTTTCATTCTAAAGGGAAAATTTACTGTGAAAAACTTTTAACAACAACAACAACAAAAACATTAAAATGTGTATTTCAGGCTGTAGAGTGGTGCAGGAATCAGTCCAACAATGCGGAAATGAGTTAGCATTTAACACTTCCTGGTTCTTAAGCCTGTAGGATTTAGAATACCAGTTTTGGATAAGTGCCTGGAATAAGGTTTGTGGTGAACATATGCACATGAGGTTTCAGTGTTTTATGGGGAATAATAAAATGCATCTGATGTTGCCTGCTTTAAATCTTAAATCACTGTGTTTAACACAACAGTTGCGTCACTCAACAGCAAGCATTTCTGATTGTTTTTAAATAATAAATTATTCAAACACTATTGCCACAGCCATGAGGACCGACTTGATCAGGTCACTCAACTATGTGAAATTCTCAAAGAAGAGGGAAAAGCTGTACATTGGAAATATTGTAGTTGCTCCTAAGTTGAACCACCATGTTGTAGCGAGGTAGTAGCTTACTAATAGCTTTTGTCTTTCGCTGGTTATGTTTAAGCTTGAAAAATTGTGAAAAGTAGGTTGGTTTGTTAAGATTATCAAAAAAAGCAGAACATCTAAGTTTAAAAATGTTTAGTTTGCTGAAGAGCTTATTATCAGCAATGAGCCAAAACACAGAGATACAGACATAGGGTTTTAGTTTGTCTGTGGTCAAGGGAACAAGCACGATGCTAACGTCCATGTTGGCCTACAAAAATACTTCATCCCTGCACCTCTCTATAGCAATATCACTTCAGATATTTTGACTACACATCTGTCCTGATTCTGTCAATGTTGCAACAGGATCCAGGTTTTCCACTGTCTTAAGCATGAGGGGACAGGTGGAAGGACCCTGCTTGTTGATGGTTTCTACGCTGCAGAAAAACTACGGCAGAGATCTCCTGAGAACTTTGAGCTGCTCTCCCGTCTGCCCATCCCCCATGAGTACTGGGAAAACACGGGGGGTCATACAAACCACATGATTGGCATTGGTCCTGTGCTGAACGTCTACCCATGGAACAATGAAATGTACATGATCAGGTATGTCCACATTAGTTTTCATTAAAGTCAATATAAGTTATGAGTTAAACCATATTTTATTCACATGCTCATTCTTTCTCTTTAGTTTGCATCAGGTTGGATTTACAGTTAATTAAAAGCATTCATTTCTATCTTTTGCCCACATTTTTTTTTATCACGGATCAAGGAAGGACTGATTACATTTGGTGGTGACCCGATCCGGATGCGGATCCAGGATTTTTTTGTGGGGGGGGATTTATTACCATTGCGAGATAGGGCAGTTTTCCACATTTTCACTTGAATTCAACAAGTTCTCAACAGACTTTTATGGCATTTTCAGGGCATGTTAGTTATGCTATAAGGGAGATTAAAAAGGATTTGGCAGTGCTCCATAGCTGGATGCAGATCCAGGATTTTTTTTAAGGATTTGTTGCGGTACATGATAGGGCAGTTTTACACATTCTTGACAATAACTCGCTCTTTAAGTACTTTTTGATTGATGTATTTATTTGATGTTGAAAGCACATTTTTATGGATTTTATATGATTTTATCCACCATTTCACAAGGCAATTGATTTGATGGATGAACTTTACAGGAAGAATAAAACTCAGTTCAGACAGTTAAACCTGGGCCATAACCCAGGTTTAACTAATGTATTTAAAAATCCAACTCTGAGATAACAAATATTTGGCAGTCTTAATCTCAACTAGAGTTAAGATCAGGCACAAAGAATCCAACCTGACCCTACCTGAGCTCATGGACGTTCTCTTTAAGCCTGGCCAGGCCCCTCCCCTAAACTAAATTTATTGGCTCAAATCAAACCCTACACTTCACAACATTTTGACTTCAATAATTCAGGCTTTTAAATGCAATTGCTGTTCAGTGACAGAAATCCATTCAGATGGGACCTGAATGACTGCATCGCAGAGGCATGCGTTATATAACAAAATAAGTTGAAGTTGCTCCATACTTGGGACTTTCCTCCACTCTTGGACTTAATCCTCCTTTTTTGTAATCTGTAGGCTGTGAGATCAACTGCTGTACAGGTGATGCACAAAGCTGAGAGGAGTCAAAGAAAGATGTGCTTGCTTTACGTCTGTTTCTAACACGAGTGAACTGCCACTATGAAAAAATACAGATCAAGTATGCACACCTGGTCATGTGGTCATGTAACAAAAGGGCTCATGTGTAAATATGATCACCTCACCAGGACATACTGACCTGACATTCAGAATATTATGCTTTTGATTACTGTCAACAGAAACTGTGTAATAAAACTGTAATTGGTAAAATGTCACAGCAAGTTTCTCCTTACAACAGGTACAACAACTTAGACCGAACAACAATTAACACAATTCCTCATGAGCTGGTTCAGAAATGGTACGTGGCCCATCGAGAGCTGACCACAGAGCTGAGGAGGCCAGAGAACGAGCTGTGGATCAAACTCAATCCAGGAAAGGTGAGAAACACAGTAAATTATTCTATCATCATTACAAGGTCAATAAAAAGCAACCAAAACGCATAAATGTAACACTCTCTCTCTCTTTTTTTTAAAGGTTTTATTCATTGATAACTGGCGCATCATGCACGGGAGAGATTCTTTTACCGGTGCGAGACAGCTTTGTGGATGTTATTTGACCAGAGAGGATGTCGTCAGTGCTGCACGAGGCTTTGGTCTTCAAGCCTGATTGTTGAAATTAAAAAACTGATCATCGCTGTGCCTTATCAGTTAGCCTACAATGCAATATACAATTATGCTTACGTTGGCATTTCAGTGTGGCAGCTTTATTCTGAAATGCTTTCAATCATGATTTTTTGATCATCAATTGAAGATTAGCGCTCCGTATGGTAAATAATACATTTGATCCGATTTGCAAGTTTCAGAACAACTATCAAGTCTCACCAACACTTGTATTGAATGTGCTCACTTTTTGTAATTTGCATTATTGATTTTGTTAAATCATGTGAAATTGTGCCTGTAGTTAAATTAAGGATCTATGAATCTGGATTATACTTTGAACTAGAAAATGTTTAATTTTTCAAGACTTTTTTCAATTTGTAATGTCATAGAAGGTTGCAGCTACAAAGCAATAAACACCAATTTTACAATAATACCCAAGGCTGAACGTCTTTGAGTATTTTGATTATTGACCCTTTGTTTGCTCTCTGATTGATCAACTGACCAACCAATCAGAATCTGAGAATCCTTGTTCAAAGCAACAAAGCAGCAGGTGTGGGGTTTCACAGTCACAAACACTCTCTGTGTAGGAAGAGTCTAAATTAATTCAGTTGTGTTTTTTTTAACTATTTGGAAAGATTCATATAGATTTTGATTTTTCTTTACTCACCCTGCACTAGTTTTTCTTTATTCTTTCACCTGGACAAAATTTAAAAAAATAATCCAATGAATTAAGTATGAGTAAAAGCTGGTCGAAAAGTGGGTAATTTTCAGTTATTTTGAATGAAGAGAGGCCAGCAACAAAATATTTTGTTGCTTCGTGGAACGGGTAGGGACAAAGAGTCAATTAAGGAATTTCTCACCGTTATTTATGGATGAGATATAGTCAGTTCTAGCAGAAGTTCTAGCAGAAATTACTAAGAGGGTGGACAAATTTCAGATTACATTATGAATTAAACTGACTGGTTGGAAACATAAGTGAAGTAGGAGGTACTTCAGTTGACCCTTTGTCAAGCTCCACCCTTTCCAGGAATTGATCATCCACTAAGCTCCGCCCTCCTTAGTTACTGTTTCTAGGTTGGACAAAATCTGTTGTTGCTGGCCCCTCTCCCATTTTGAACAACTGAAAATTACTTACTTTTCTACCAGATTTATTCATATTTAATTAATTGGATAATTTTCCAAGTGAAAAAATAAAGACAGAACTACAGTAGGGTGCAAAAGAAAGATCAAAATCTTAATGAATATTTTGAAATAATTGAAAATAAAAATGTATAAATTTAGACTCTGCCTATTTCAGTTTTTTTTTTTTTTTTTTTTTACATTTTACTGTTTTAAAGCCCTGTTTATTGATTTATTTTTTCAGTTCTAAATATTACAATTTTTTTTCACTAGATTGTTTAGCCTGTTTACTTGTTATTGTTTTCTTGTAATGCTTTTATTGTTGATTGCCTCATCGCTTTCACTCTTTTTATTGCCCTTCTCTTTTTCTTGTTATGTTTTTATCATTCATTTTGATCCTCTCATTATGGTTTTAATGATAAAGCAGGTCTTTGATTCCTGGGCTTGCACCTTGGGCTCGGGCTGATGCGTGTTGGTGTGCTCTCTGGTGTTTCAAGCAGCTCATGGGGACTGTGTTGGCTGCAGGGCCTGAATTATTGTGCTGCTTTTTCTTGTGTCTTAGGTATGCTCACCTTCATTGAATTTTTTTCTTCCCATGAGCACAGTTGGCCTGAAGGTCACCAGAAGTGCTCATGCTCTTCTTAGGTACCCAGGGTGCTTTGGATTATCATCCATGTGTGTCTGCATGTATGTATGTGGGGGGTCTTTGATTTAAATCGTGCTCTTTGTGAGTTAGAGTGGTTCCTTTTGTGCTAAAGCTACTGCTTTGACTTCTGTATGTTCCTGTTTGTTTGTCAAAGCACCTTTGTTTTTAAAAGTGTTATACAAATAAAGTTATTTTTATTATTATTATTATTATTATTAGTGTAAAATATTATTTATTTATTTATTATTATTGTTATTATTATCATTATTATTATTTATTTATTTATTTATTTTTATTATTGGCCCTGTGATCGACTGGTGACCGGTTCAGGGTGTACCACGCCTCTCGCTCAGTGACAGCTGAAATAGGCTCCAGCGACCCCGCGACCCTGAAAGATCGATTAAATGAATTAATTTTTTATTATTATAATTGTTGTTGTTGTTGTTGTTGTTGTTGTTGTTGTTGTTGTTACACAGAAAGTGTTTGACTGTGTAACCCCACACCTGCTGCTTAGATGCCTTGATCAAGGATTATCTGATTCTGATAGGTTGATCAATTAACCAATCAGAAATCCAACATATTTGAACCATTTAAAGGTCCATAATAAATATTTCTTTATAATCTGCTACAGGTATTATGCAGTATAGATCTCAATGAATAATGCATCAAAATTCAGTCAGCAGAAATACTTCTGTGACTTTTGGCTAAGGGTTCAAACTGTGTCAGACTTAAATAGTGTGCATTTCTGCGGGCTCATCAATATGCCAACATTTAAAAAAAAAAATGTGTCAAAGCTCTTGTTGTATCCACATTGGCCTTAAATGGCCATTACCAAACATTTGTGGCTAATATTTAAGCTCTGGAGTGGAGGATGTTGTTTTATATTAAATTTGTGGATTTTTGTGTAAAAGATGAGGCTGTTAAGCATCTTTAGTAATGACTTAATTATCACTCCAGTCCTCAAAACTTAAAACAATATAATAAAAGAGTCTTCAAAAAATATGAAGAATCAGCATGTGAAGGGATGAGGAGGGATCTCTGCTGAGAGTAGTGAATCTTGAACTTTAAACCATCTTTATGATGATGATGATCCTTTATTGTCGGACAAAGTCTGAAACTGTTCAGCTTTTATGAGAGTTCAAACAAAGCTAAGACAAAATGCAACCACCA